>NGKJ01000298.1:0-10099 GCA_002162495.1 Myriosclerotinia curreyana | reverse complement strand
ATTGAAAAAATTAATTAAATATTATAATATATTTCTATAATAAATTAGGAAAAAGTTAAGGTTTTATTACAAGTATTTAAAAGATATTTATATATACTTTTATAGACTTTTCTTTACTTTTTCTTTTTTTAATTTTCCTTTATTTATAAAGCTTTTAAGTTTATTAATAGTTTTTTGAACTTTCAAAAACTTAATGAAAAGATTCTTTTTTTTAAAACTTTTTTTATTTTTTTTATTAAATAGTTTATCTTTATTATTTAAACCTGATTTTTAATTTTTATAACATTTATCCTTATTTTTCTTAAAAATATTAAATATAATATATATAATAATACAATATTTTTAAAAGTTTTAAAGTAAAAATAAGCATTTTATTTTATAAATTAAGAAATAGAAATAAATATAATTAAAAAGTATCAAAATAGAAAATTTAGGATATATTCTAAATTTTCTTTATTTGTTTAAATTAATTATAACAAAATTATTTATTAATTTATTTTTTTATTTAAAAGCTTTAAGAAATAAAATTACAAAATTATATAAATAAAACAAAAAAGGAATATATATATAAATATAATAATTAAAATATTAATTTAAGTTTAAAGCAATATTAATATAATAAATACTATTATTATAATTATTAATTAAGGATTTTATATATTTTATATATAAATGCTTATTAATAGTATTAGAAATTCGGCAATATAAAGAATATATTTAACCCTTTTTTTTTTTTGAAAATCCTAATTTAGGATTTTTAATTTTTTTTTTGTTTAAATTAATAAAAATAGCTTTATTATTATTATTCTTAAAGTTATTTGTTATTTCTATTATCTTAATTATACTATTAATACTTAAATATTAAATAGCTTTTTTATTCAATTGATTAATAATATCTTCTTAATCATTTTCAGAATTAGAAGAAGAATTCGAAACATTTTTTTTATCTTTTAAAAAAATAAAATAAAAATTAAGTTTAAATTAATTATAAAATAAAAAATATTAGTATAAGTATAAACAAATATTAAGAATCAAATTACTTATTGAAAGTAAAAAGCAAGAAATCATTTAAAAGTTGAATATACTTTGTAATAGAATAAGTTTATTTTTATAAGGAATAAGTTATAATAATAATTTAGCAAAAGATTTTATTATAAAATAAAGAATTATAATAAAACAAATTGAAAAAACAAAGATAAAACTAAAAGTATTAATTAGTATACTTAAAGTACAATTTAAATTTAAAAGATTATATAATAAAAGCAATCTAGAAAACAATATATTATTCTTATTAATAGAAAAAAAATCTTCTGAAGAATTAAAATTATCGGTTATTATTGCTTTTAGATTAATAGAAGTTTTATTCAAAGCAATAGCTTTTTTGAATATTTTAACTTTTTTAGCAATTGCAGTATTCCTAATAAGTATAATTTTGACTTTAAAAGAAATTTTACTTTTAAGCATGATTATTTAAAAAAATAAGTTTAAAATAAATCTACAAAATCGAGGATATCTTTGATTTTCTTATATTTATTTTATTTATATTATTTTTAAAAGCAATTAACAAATAATACAATAAATATTCTTTTATTTAGAAAACTATAATAATTCAAGATTATTTAATCTTGATTATATATATATTAAATGTTTTTATAAATATTAAAACCTTTTTTTTATTTAAATAATAATAATATTTATATTACTTCTTATAATTATTAATTTAAAATAAGGTTTAAAAAGGTTTATATTATATATACGGATTTTTAAAATAGTATATTCATAAGTAATATACAACTTTTTAATTAAAAATTCTTATTTTATTATTTATTTTGTTTATTTAACTTAAAAATTGAAAACGATTAAAATGTTCTTAATTCTTTAAAATATATTTTTCTTTAATTTAATTGTTTTACAACTTTTTTATTAATTAGATTAAAATATATTTTGATCTAAAAAATATATTATAAAAATCCTATTTTTTATTTTGTATTTATTACAATTCCTACGTTTACTAGCTTATTTATATTAATTATTTAAATTCTACATTATTATTCTATTTTAATTATTATAAATCCTTTTAATATTGTATTATAGAATACTTTATTTAAGAGTAATTATTATAATAATTTGTATATAGTAATTAATAAGATTCTATAAATTAAAAGTATATTAAAGCAATTCAGTTTCTTCCTATTTACTTTTTTTATGCTCTATATAATTGGTTTAATCTGCGTGATAATTTGAAGTTTCGATAAGGGGTATATTTTGTTTTTTTTAGAGGGTTTTTTTTATTATTCTAGTAGACCTTTTTTTTAGATTAATGTCCCCATTAATATACATTTATAAATAATTAATTTAAAAAAATACCCTTTGAAATATAAGAATTTGATATATTAGCTAAATATAATAAAACTTGAACTTTGAACTTCTGAAATTGATTTAAATATTTAAATTTGAATTTCTTTTTTCCAATAAAGTATATACTCTTTTTTATATTAAGATAAAAACTTTTTAAACTTAAAATAACTTTGAAATAGATTTTTAATAAGTTTAAAATTGCTTTTCCAGTAGAGTACAAGCTTTTTCCTATATTAGATTAAGAAAAGGTTTATTCAAAACTTTTAATTTTAAAATATAAAAAAATATAAATTTTTAATTTAAAAGCTATAATATACTAACCTCACAAAGATTAACTAGTATACCATTATATTATCTATATTTAAGTTTAATTTTTTAATTTTAAATATTTATCAACCTTTTTAAATTAAGATAAATAATTAATTTTTTACTCCTAAACCTTTTTAAAGATATAAAGTAATTTCGATTCTACGCTTTTTCTTTTTTTATTAATGTTTTATTTATATAAACAAAAAAATACTTATAATAAAACAAAAAGTAAATAGTTTAAAGCCTATTATCGTCTGTTATAGTTATCATAAAATAGCCGATTACGGGAAAAGATAAATAGTTTAAAGTTTATTGTTGTTTATTACAATTATTATAAAATATTTTTATTAAGAAAAGAGTAGGTTCTTTTTTTATAAGTTTTTTAATATTTTTAGTTATCTTAATAGTATTTTTATAAAT
This sequence comes from Myriosclerotinia curreyana, assembly GCA_002162495.1. Lineage (NCBI taxonomy): Eukaryota > Fungi > Ascomycota > Leotiomycetes > Helotiales > Sclerotiniaceae > Myriosclerotinia > Myriosclerotinia curreyana. The sequence goes on along the minus strand of NGKJ01000298.1, from coordinate 7,012 downwards.
AGCTTTTAAAATAGCCAAATATAAATTGAAGATATTCCGATTTATAGAACAAATAAAATCTTTTTTCAAATCTTAATTTCAAACTTTTTGATTTTGATAATCTTATTTATATTTGTTATTTAAAGCATTTTGTATATATTATTTGTATATTGTTAATATATTGATTAGTAGGGTAAAATTTGCTTTGTAAATAAAATAAAATATTTTTTTAATTTCGAATTTCTTGATTTTCTTTATTCTTTATAGTATTCTTTATCTTATATTATTAATTAAAAATACTTTATAAGTATATTATTAATGTTTTGCTAGTAAATCGCTAATGTTTTTCTTTATAAAATAGGTTTTTCCAAGTATGGTTTTGGATAATAAAAATAATAATAGGTATAATAGTATAATAGTATAATAATAATAATGGTAACAACAGTATACTAATAATTTACCGCTAGTATTCTGCAAATAAAGCTATTCTCAATACTATTCAACAAATTGCTCTTTTAGAATAAAAAGAATTATTAAAATTAACAAAGTAAGAAATCAATATAATACCATATAATAAAAAGGGGGCTATTAAAACCAAAACTTTTTATTATTTTTTATAGAATTAAAAAGAAAGCCTTTATATAATGTGGAACCCCTGTTCCTCGCCTAGGTTTCGAAGCCCTAGCGCCGGAATATCGGAATCCTACAGATCTCCGTTTATGAGTTCGTAATAATTAGTTATATTTTTAATAGGCTAATGGTGGTAAATGTTTATTTTAATATTGTAGTTTTCATTAAGCTCTTTATCTTTTTTTGTAATAAAACCAAAAAGCAAAAAAACAACAAATAATAATTCGAAAAGCTAATTAATTATAAGGTTCTAATTAATTAAGATTTGTTTATTGTTTATATTAAAATCATCCTAGATTTTATTAGTTCAACAAAAGCTTTAAAAAGCCAAAAACTAATTAATCCATTAAGTATTAGTTTTAAGTTTAATAAGCTTAAACGAAAATATAATTAATCCTATTAAAAATTAATAAAAAGATTAATTAAAGTTTTAATAAAAATATTAATATTTTTTAGTATAAGAAAATAAAGTTCTAAAAGTTAATTCTTATAAGTTTCTGAATACCAATACACAATATTTAAATGCTAATTAAGCTTATAACTATTATATAGATTAAACTAATTATATAAAATATAAAAAAAATAAATAGAAAAAAACTAAATTGTTTAAACATACTTTTAATCTATAGGATTCTATTAGTTATTATATATAAATTATTATAATGATTATTTTTAAATAAAGTATTCTGTAGTATAATATTAAAAAAGTTTATAATAATTAAAATAGAATAATAATATAGGATTTTAATAATCGGCATAAATAAACCAGTAAACATAGGAATTGCGGTAAACATGGAGTAAAAAATAGGATTTCCGTGACAAATATATTAAACATTATTTCATATACTATTTTATAAAATTATTACAACTAAAAGAAACTTAACGAAATATATCTTTATATTTATTAAAAATAACTAATTGTTAGTCTTTTTTAAATAAAACAAGCTTTTATTATAAATACTAAATAACACTACAAAATAATTTAATCTCTAATAATTAAACAAAAAGCTTTATTATATAAAAAAGATTAATAGTTTTATTGATTTAAACTATTATCTCTCAATATACTTTTTCTATTTTTTCGAATATTTATAACTATATTCAATAATTATTGTAAAAGTAAATATACTCTGTAATAATATTAGTATAACCAATAAGTAAAAGCTTATTTGGTTATAAAAAACGATTAATTATATCTATAGTAAGCTAATAATAATAAATGTTTATTTCAATATTATACTTTTTATTAAGCTTTTTATTTTTTTTTATAATGAAATTAAAAAGCAAAAAAGCAATAAATAGTAATTTGAAAAGCTAATTAATTATAAAGTTCTAATTAATTAAGATTTGTTCATTATTTATATTAAAATTGTTCTAAATTTTGTTAATATAATAAAAGCTTTAAAAAGCCAAAAACCAATTAGTTTATTAAATATTAGTTTCAAGTTTAATAAGTTTAAACAAAGATATAATTAATTTTATTAAGAATTAATAAAAAGATTGATTAAAATTTTAATAAAAATATCGATATTTTTCAATATAAGAAAATAAAGCTTTAAAAGTTAATTCTTATAAGTTTCTGAATGCTAATATATAGTATTTAAATGCTAACCAAGTTTATAATTATTATACAAATTGAATTAACCATATAAAGTATAAAAAAAGTAAATAAAAAAAAACTAAATTGCTTAAATATACCCTTAATCTATAGAATCCTATTGGTTGCTATATATAGATTGCTATAATAATTACTCCTTAATAAAGTATTCTATAGTTCAATACTAAAAGGGTTTATAATAATTAAAATAAAATAATAATATAGGATTTAAATGATCGGTATAAATAAACCAGTAAATACAGGAATTGCGGTAAACGCAGAGTAAAATATAGGATTTCCGTGATAATTGAGTTACAGAATTTATGCTATTTTAAAATAATATTGTATATTTTATCAATTTAGTAGAAATTATAATAATAATTAAATTTTTGCTTTTTTTGTTAAAAGGAACTTGATTGTAATTTAAAAAAAAGTTAATTAAAAAAATAACTGTATATTCAGCTATTTATTCTACAAATCCTTTAAGATTTAAAGGCATATTTGTATTACATAAAGTTACAGTATTTGCTTTCGTTATAGTAATAATAATATAATACTTTCCAATTTCTCTTTTTTTTTTTAAGATATTAAGGATTATAATAAAGTTCTTTGTATTCTTTTAGTATTTCTTTTTTCATTTAATTATATATTATTTTTATTACAATATTTAATAAAGTTTTTGGAGGATTAAAATTTAGTGCTTATTAAGTTTTATAGAGTATTATCTTAATCTCCTAAAAAAGAACTATAATAAGTTTAATATTATTAAATTCTATTTAATTGAAAGTTAAAGCAATTTCTTTATTTTGTAATATAATTAAAAATAGTTTTTTTTCTTTATTAAATAAAATATTTTTAATATTTAAGAATATAAGTTTTTTTAGTATTAAACGAAATCCTTTAAATCAAATATTGAAACAAAGTATTAAATATTTATTAAAAGGTTTTGGTATAAATATACTTAATTATAATTTCTGTTTATATTCTAATCAATTAGAGTTTTCAATTAGGATTTCTTTATTAGAATAACTAGTTATATTTAAAGATTTAATTTTATTTACTTTTGCTTTATACATTCTATTTATAAAAATAGCAGGTTTAATTAAAAGTATAAGGATTTATTCCAATTCGTTGGTTTTAGCTTTTATCTTTTCCAAATCTAAAAATTTATTTTGTTTAAAAAAATAGTTTAGAAATTTATTTTTTTCTTTTTCAAATATATTCAATATCAAAATCAATATAAAACCAAAATACAAAAAACTCTATTTTTATAAAATTTTGAATAATTTTGAAATTCGAAATTTCATTATCAAAAATGCTAGGGTAATTATAATCTAAAAAGTTTTAAAAGTAACTTTTAAATAGCTTTTTCAGGACTTTTAATAAATTGCTAATATAAAGTTTATTTACTATACTAATTAATTTTTTGCTAATGATTTATTAATAGATTTTATTATTAAACTTTATAAGCTTGATCGATTTAATTTAATAGTCTAATAATTAACTTTATATTTTTTATTATTATTATTAATTTAAACAATAATTTTTCTATTTTTGTATTCAAATTCTATTTCTTTAACTATAATATATAATATGTTTAAAAGAATATTATTTATATTTCTTTTAAATATATAAATATTAATAATATTCTTTATATTATCAAAATCAATTTGAACTCTTTTAATTAAATCAAAAAGTTTGGCTTTTTTATTTGTAAATATAACTATTAATGTATTAGTGTATTAAATAACAAAACCTAAATCTTTCGCTAAATCCAAGTTTATTATATTGATTATAAAATTAATATTAATAATAAAAAAAATAATACTTTTCATTTTTAACAAACTAACATTAATAACAGGAATATTAATAATAATAAGTATTTTAGAAATAGTAAGTATATTAATAGTAGTAATAATATTGATTAGGAAGATAAAAGGATTACTATAAATTAATATAGCTGATATAATTGTTATAATTAAAGCTTTAATACAATTTTGTTTATTAACTTATTTTGTAAAAATTCTTTTTAAATTTTTTTTAAATAGATTAGGTATAAAAGCAAAAACATTATTAATTATAAAATTACTTAATATTTAAATAAAAATAATTTCAACTAATTTAAATGGAATTTTACTGGGAAATAATTTTAATATTGAGATTTTGTAAATATAAAGTTTTTTGATTTTAATTAGCTTCTCTTTTCTTATAATACTGTTTTTGTTAAGTTCTAATAGTTCTTAAACAATTTTAATAATATTATAATTTATTTCATTATCTATTTTAGATTCATTACCTTTAAATAAATGGTTTTGTTCTTTTTAAAGTATTAATTTAAAAAAAATAATTAAAATTATAAACATTGATTTTTTTGATTTCTTTATTTTATTTTATTTTATTAATTTGTTTTTAAAAAGGCGATTTTGATATAATTTTTCAATTTTTATAATGTTTATATTAATAGTATTAGTTTTAATATATAGCTTAAAATCAAATACTATTTGTACATTATTGTTTTTGATTAAAATAAGCTTAGTATTTTTAAATAAAGTTTTATAGTTTATAATATAACAACTATATTGATTATTTATAGTTTTTAAATTTATTAGTTTGTATTTTGACTGGTTTTTTTGTTTTATAAATGATTTAGTTTTAAGATTACTTTTAGCTTTTATTATAAAAGATTTTATTTTAATAAAATAGTATATCCTATCTTTTATATTTACAACTAATTATAAGTAGTTTTCTTTTATATTGTAAGGCTTTTTTTTAACAAATTCTTCAAAGTAATAATAATAAATTTAATTATACTTATTTGTTTAAACATAATAGATTTTTATTGTAGCAATATTGTTTACAGAAATAACTCAAATATCAAATACCAGAAAACCTTTAAGATAAAAGTTTTTACTTTATTATATAATGTTTTTTTAAAAAAGAAAGTTTTATTATTAATAAAAATTTAAAAATTTATTGCTTCGCTTTGTAAAAAGTTAATTCAATTTTAACTTGTTAAATAAATTAATAACTTTATTAATTACTTTATTCAAAATAAAATTTTTATTGATAATAAGAATATCTAGTTTTTTTATATAGTTCTAAATAGTTGAATATACATTTTCTTTATTAGTTTAAAAATTGTTATAGATTTTCGAAATAAACTTTTTAGTATTATATTATTTATAAGTTTTAATAACTAAAGGTTTTAATTAAATACTTTTTTTAAAGTAAAAATCCATTTTGGTTTTGTAAGTAATTTTCTTATTAATATATAAAAGTAAATTTTATAAAAAAAGCTTATTAATATTATATTTAGAGATTATTGAGCTTTTAAAAAGTTGTTTAGCAAAAGTATAAAACTTTGAAATGTAATTTTTAATACGAAAAAAGCTTTTAGTATTATATACCAAATATATAATAATTTATTTCAAAACAAAGGTGTTTAAGAAGTTATAAATACTAGTTAATTATTCTGTATTATAATTATAAAACTTTTTAAACAATATTAATTTAAAAAAGTTGTTTTAATTGTAATTCGGTTTTTTATATTTATCTATAAGCTTAAATTAAGTAACAAAAAATTATTTGAAATATTAAAGAAGGTATTTCTTTATATTATTATTATTAAAATTATAATCGAATTGTAAAGATTCCTAAATACAAATAAAATTTGAAATGTTTTTTTTTTTGAAGTATAAAGTAATAAAGATTCCAGTATAAAATATAATAAAATAGATGCGAATATAGTTTCTTATTTTAAAAGTATTATTAAATTTACTTTTTCTTTTGTTCGACTTTTTTAATTAATCTTCGAGATTAATAGCGTTTATAACTAATTTAATTCAAATATTAATTATTACTTAAAGGTTTTTTTTTTGTTAAAAAAGCTCAGAAATTGATTTAATAATAAATTTATTGTTTACTTTAGCATTCTTTTTTCTTTTGCTTTTTTTAAATTATCCTTTTTTAGAAAAAGCAATCTCTCTTTTAAAAGTAATAGCTTGATTTTTTTCTTGTTTAACTTTTTATTCAATAAATTAATTAATAGTTTAATTATTAAATTAATTATTTTAACCAGTAAATTATTAACTTTGTTGTTTAATTAAAATTACAGCTTATTCGTTGTTAGAAAAGGCTATATTGTTAACAATAGTTCTAATTAAAGTTTGGTTTAAATCGATGTTTATTAGTTCTTTTTAAATAAAATTATTAAAACTCATATTCTTAATTTCAAATAAATTCTTTAAAACTTTTGAGAAATAAAGCTCTAGAATTATATCTTTTAAAAAGTAATCTATTAAATCGGAAATCTATTTATTCCACAAAAATCAAAATATTCCAAAAAAAAAAAATATTAATCGTAATTGCTTATAAACAAATCAAAACAAAAAATAAAATTTAAACAAAAGAAAAAATAATACTAATACTATTAAGATCAACAGAGCAAGGAATCAATATAATACTATATAATAAAAAGGGGCTATTAAGATTAAAACTTTTTATTACTTTTTATAAAATCAAAAAGAAAAGCCTTTATATAATACAGAACCTTTATTCCTTATTTAGGTTTTAAAGCTTTAATATTGAAATATCGAAATTTTATAGATTTTTGTTTATAAATTTGTAATAAAGTTTTTCTTTTTAAAGCTTTTATTTTAAAAGTTATATAATATATATTCTTTCAATTCTTTAAAAAATAATTTAATTTTATATAAGCCTTTTGCTATCAAATTAACAATAAAATTTTAAAACTTTAAATTCTACAAAATCAGAATTTAATCTTTTTTTTTGAAAATTAATTCTATA
>NGKJ01000297.1:0-10188 GCA_002162495.1 Myriosclerotinia curreyana | reverse complement strand
TTAAAAAAATTATTAAAAAAATTATTAAAAAAATTATTAAAAAAATTATTAAAAAAATTAATAAAAAAATTAATAAAAAAATCAATAAAAAAATCAATAAAAAAATTAATAAAAAAATTAATAAAAAAATTAATAAAAAAATTAATAAAAAAATTAATAAAAAAATCAATAAGAAAGTTAATTAAAGTTTTAATAAAATATTGATATTTTTTAATATAAAAAAATAAAACTTTGAAAATGAATTTTTATAAATTTTTAAATATTAATATATTTAATTTTTAAGTATTAATATATAATATTTAAATGCTAATTAAGCTTATAATTATTATATAAATTAAACTAATTATATAAAGTATAAAAAAAATAAATAGGGAAAAACTAAATTATTTAAATATATTTTTAATTTATAGGATCCTATTAATTGCTATATATAAATTGATATAATAATTATTTTTTAATAGAATATTTTATAATACAATACTAAAAAAGTTAATAATAATTATAATAAAGTAGTAGTATAGGATTTAAATAATTAATATAGATAAGCTGGAAAACGTAGGAATTATAGTAAACGCGAGGTAAAACATAGGATTTCCGTAACAATATTTTATTATTTGTTTATTTTAATTGACAATTAAAAATATATTTAATATTTATTTATAATATATATAATTTAAATATTTTATATTAAAGCTTTTATATTAAAGCTTTTTATAAATAATAATATTTAAAAAAAATTTAAATTTTTTTTACATTTAATATTTAAATAAATATATATTTTAATAAAATATATATTTAAATTATAAATAAAGTTTTTATATTTTGATCCTTTTATATTAATTATAAAATATATTTAAAATAATAATATAAATAAATTAATTATAATATAATTGATAATATACTTTTATTATTTATTCTTATTTATTATTAAATAATAAATTAAAAATATTTATTAATTATATTATAATTTTTAAATTTTTATAGTTTTAATTTATTATAAATATTAATTAATTAAACTCTATTAAATCTAGGAATATATATTTTTTTTTTAAAAAAATCTTTAATTTTTAATTTTATTAGATTAACTTTTTTTATATATTACTTTAATTTATATTATAAAATAAAAATTCTTTTTTTTCTTAAAGCTATTAATATATATAATAACCTAAAAACAGATTCTTTTATTTTTATAATATTAATCATCTCTTTTTAACATTCTTTTCCTTTTAAAATTATATCTTTATTTTTAACTATATAAATAATTTTATAATAAAATTATGAAGTTTTAAATAAAAATAATTCAATAAAAATGAGGTGATTGTAATTAAAAGAATAAAGTATTTTAAAATAAAATAAATTTTAAATTCATTTGTTTTTAATAAAATTAAATACTTTTTGATTTTCAAAAATATCTTATTTCAGAATTCTTTATTCAAATATTTAATATTATAATACATTTTAATTAATTTTCCCTTTAATATAATATTGTTAATTTAATTTATTAAAAATATTTTAAATAAATAATTTTAATTACAAAATTTTTATAATTTTCTTATAATAAAAAGTAAAATCGAATTTTAAATAAAATATAAAATATAAAAAAATTATAATTCAAATCCTAATACTTAACATATTTAAATAAAAATTAATAAATTAATAAATTATATTTTTATTTTATATAAATTATTATACTATAGTTTTATTAATTTATAATAATATAATTAATTATTATTTGTTAATTGTTATTACTCAGGCGGGTCTTAAAAGAGGCATAAGCAAAATTAAATTCATTATTATTTATTCAAATATTAATATAATTTTATAAAGCTTAAGATTATATAAATTAAGCTAATAAATAAACTTAATTTAAAATTATAAGTAATTTTATAAAGATTTGAATATTTAATATATAATTTAAATTTGATATATATATATATTCTGTATTTTTATATTAAAATAAATATTAATATTTATAAACATTTAATTTAATTAAAAATCTATATTTTAATTAATTAAAATATGTTCTTTTAAAAAAGAAGCTTTTTGTTTTTAATTTCGAAATATATCTTAAGATATTTAAAATTGTAATAAAATATTAAAAGTTATTCTAAGGTAAATTCGCTTATTTTACTTCTAATGTATAGACTTTTTTTAAAATATATTAAAAAATTTAAAGCTTTCTGAGCTTTTTTAGCTTATATATTTTAAATTAAAAGGAATATAAAAAAAGTAAAAAAAGTTTTAAAAATAAAATAGTCTAATTCAATATTATATAAAATTTTATAATAATTAAATAAGTATATAGCAAATAATTTAAATTTAAATTAATAAATTAAAAATTAAATATATATTATATAAAATTAATAATAACTCTTGTAATTTTGATTGAAATATACTAAAAATTTATATTATAGTTTAAAAATACTATTATTATACTATATCAAATTTTTATAAAGTTATATTAATATTTGAAATAATAATATTTATGTTTACTTTTGCCTATGCCCTTTTTAAGACCCGCCCGAGTAGAAATATATTATATAATTATAAATAAAATAATAGTTATTTTTTAATTTATTTTAAGTTATAAAATACTATATAGTATATTGTATAATATATACAATATTATACAATTGTTTTATATAGATTAAATTAGAGTTTTTAGATTAAAAAAACATTTTAGGTTGAAAAATCCGCATGACATGCCATATATAATAAGATCAAATCGATTATGAATTTACTACTACTACTACTACTAGTATTTTTCAAACGAAACTTATTATTAGATAATATAAAATCTATTATCAAACAATATAAAATTGAACTATTCTTTAATAAACTATCTTCTGAAATCGTATTAAGCAAAAAACTCTATATGCACTGCTATAGAGGGGTCAGTATCAATTCGAAGGAGCCCACGGAAAACCCTATTGTAAATTACAATTATCTTGAGGATCCCTTAGATATGCTTATGTTTAGCGAAGGATGTCGCATGACGAACGAAATTGCAACGCAAGGAGGAGGGACCAAGGATGTTGTGATTGATTCATGGCCGCCATCCAAAAATCATCGTACCTTTACCACTCGAGAGGAGCAGGTGCCTATTATCAAGTTCAATGCAGACACATGTAAGTTCTCCTCTCTCAAAGAATTTCGCTGGCTTATGTCATTTATATATGATTGATGAATTGACGTACATGTTCTCGCTCCTTAGGCTACCACCCAGCTGGCACTTGTAAGATGCGAAAGGCGGATGATCCGATGGCCGTACTCGACGATTAGTTCAACGTTCGTGGGATCAGCGGACTTCGGGTTGCAGATGCAAGTGCCATGCCATCTCTCATAGGAAGACATAAAAGGCAGCTGATCTGATCAAAGCAGACAATTAGTTTGTTTCGCTACATGTACATTTTTAAACTACAAAAGAGCTCTTCTTTTCGTTTACTACTGAATATAACATTGACGATATAGTGCAAGAAACAACATCTGAATGAGCTGGGAGCAAAGAAGACGACCTGAGCAAATACGCCCAATTATTTTCACCGTCAACCCAAAAAACCCATATTCCTAGTGCTTATACGGTCATTCATCCAAGCGTTCCTCCCAAGCATGAATATTATTCCGTTCATCATCCAAATGCCCCCCAGAAAACGCCAACCCCGAATAAGCATGCATTATGCGACCCTTGCGCTGCTAGTCCGCTGCCACCTGCCGACATTCAGTGACTACAATTTCTGGTATCTGAAAATATCCCATGTAGGATTGATGGAGAGTTCCAATTTCCTCGGATGTGTGCACATGCTTCTGGTAGAATCCGGTGCGGTTTGAACGAAATGTCGTAATGTCCAGAATCTAGTGGAGAAGGAAGGCCCGTTGGGCTTCGAAAATAACCAAAAAACATACAAAAATAGAAAAACGCCCGAAATCAAACACGAGTGGTGCTCAAACTGCGGCAATCGGTCCATCCGCGTAAGATACCTGCCCAAAGATTGCTAACGTATAATTATGGGTAACATACAACATAAAAGTCGTCAAGTCATATTAGCCGAGGCGATGCACAGGCTTGAAATCAAGGACGGAAGCGGCTTGCACTCCGCTCTTGTATCTGCTGCTCTGTAGTAATGTATAATCGGTCCAGGTAAGACATAGCCTCCGCGTCCTTCAAGATTTTGGCAACCTGTATCCCGGCAGAAATTAATTGGAGGATGTTCCTATCATCCTTCAACGGGCGTGATTGATGCTTTGCGGCATGTCTCATCTCCAGGCTGTTCTCTAAGATGGTAACAAATTGCTTTATCTGGCCATTGTATAAGACCCGGGCGGGTATGCGTCTCTTGGTGGCAAGACGTTTCAAAAGGTATACCCACTCCGTCCATTCTCGGTCTTGTGGTCGCTCCACAGGCCGGCAGCTGTCACTTAGAGGAATAGGAAACTGGTACTTGGCAACAAAGTCAAAGGCGCACTGTGACAACCTATCATTGACTCTCGTTAGGACACTATCCTGTTCCTGTACCACAAGGTTTGTTGGCAGATGCGGCAAGTCTCTCTCCTGCTGGGCAATGTATTCCGGGGGTGGTCGTTGTAAGAATTGATGTGGTCCATCAAATTCATCCCTGTTGGATGGTCGCCTTTGGGAATGGCCTTTGCCATCACTTCTGGCTTTTCCGGATGACCGAGTAGCGGACTCAAGTGCAAAATCCGTTGAGCTGGGAGAGGCAGCATAATCGTCCATGTAAGTCTCGGGCGAGACTCTGCCTTGAGGCTCCCAACTTGGGCCATGACTTGTGTATGAACCATAACTAGGCCCTGCAGTTCCGTATACTTTTGATGATGAACCAACGCTATAAGCATTAGATCCATAAATTGTGTCCTGACGGACTAGAGGACTCGAGTTAATCGGTGCAGCAATGGGGTTATAAGGCGAGGCACTTAGATCCGGTGCGTATGATGCGCTTTGAGATTGGTTTCAGCTTCCTTGGTTCCGATTTTGGGGTGCAGGCGACCTTACCTAGTATTTGGGTAAAAGGCGCCATCGAAACTTGCGCGATTACTGGTGGAATATGGGCTCCTTGTTGGTTAGCTCTCGGGCCTCAATTCTTGCAAATTTGTCGCATACCTTCTCGATGAATCCGGAAGACTCGTGGGGATTAGACGTCCATAACTAAATTCCGGTTGGATGTGAATACTTCTTCTCGATGCCATCATTTTGAGAGATTGAGTTTAAATCCAAAAGTCAAGAGGAAACTTGATATGTACTTGTACAATACGAAAAGAAAAGAGATGGGATTGGAATATGTAAGTCCTTCGTCGGATGACAATTAAATGCAAAACGGCTCCAATATTGATTTTATAGGTTGATTGTCCACGATTAAAAATATGGGTCCAGCAAGGGTATCCAGATCCAGGAACAGGGGCGGTGAGAATGCCAGGTGATGTACACTTTGGTGTGGTTTATAATTTCGAAACAATAATAAAGCTTTTATGCTGTCTAATGTCATTGGAAAAGAGAGGGGTTTCGATTCTTATATACACAATCCATTGACTATGTAGACAAAGCTCACTCGAAGCTATACATATGTACTTTATATACCAAACGTCAAAACATCAAACTCCGGGGGCCCTAAAGCACTGACAGGGCAATCAAGGAAAGGTTATCAAGGGTTGACCCGAGATGAACAAAGATATGAACGAATTGGGGATTCTTGTGCTCCCAATAATCTTGAATCTCTAATAATGGGTGGGACATTTAGATCTCCCAGTCTCCCAAATGGAAATGGGGGGGAGGGGGAGGGGAGGGGGATTGCGCATGCCCCAGAGAAGTGCAGAGCGAAGACTTTGGTCAGGATGTTCTCTCAAAACCAAAGTAACTCGGTGTTTGGGGATCGTCGTCGCTCATTCTATTTCCGCAAACACTACATCAAGAAATCTTATCGAGAAATGCGACGAACAAGCCAGAAGGTATTGTCAAGGACTGACCTCGGAGCCAGTGGGATGTTGTGCGCTGCGCTGTTCGGTATGCTTTGGTGGCTGCATCAGGCATCATTGGGCAATTTATGACCCTATTGATCTCGAACAAGGTGTGACGAGACAGTAAAGTAAATAGTAAGTACCCAGTAACCCAGTAATCCAGGTAAGAACGAGAGAACCAATACCAGTTTGCAATAATACGAACATCAAGGCTCAAGTGTGCCAAGCGCCAAATCAACGGCATGAAAAGGTATGAAAAGGTATGAGAAAGTATGGAGAGCTCGGAGAGTGGGCGAGAAATAGGACAAGGAAAGTGCTTGCTTGATGTGTACGGAGAAGAGTAATTAGACCTCCGAGTAGTGACAATGATGGCGTCTATTATTATTATGGAGGTGACGAATAATGGAGAGTACCGGTTAGCTATACTGTATCCTGTTGTTGTCGTTGTTGTTGTAATACAATCTCTATTCGTTCATACTCCGTAGACTCATAGTAAGTTAGTAAGTAACCTTTACCGAATGGCTGGTTGGGCATAAACGCGTCAATGAGCCCAATCATCAATGCATTACTGCCTACTTTGTGAAAATAAGGTATTAATTCTAAGCCTTATTTTATTTATTTTATACTGAAGCTGGGCGTAAGAATATAAGAAGTGATGCAAATCGTAATGATATATACTATACTTAGGTACAGCAATAATAATAAGTACAGGATAGAAAAACAATAATAAAATCATCTGAGCATAATAAAGACGACCCTTGATGTAAGGCTTATCGGATACCTTACTATTATTGCGACATCAAGAGACTCGAGACTCTTTTACCGGTAAAGTTCTTACTGTCTCACTTTGAGTTCCATGAATCATGAATGTCCTTAGTCCTATGTAATATACGAGTATGATATGAAATATAGTAAAATATTAAACAGAGCAACTTGTTGGGGGAAGGATTTTCCCTTCAACCCGAATGTAGTAAATTTTATGGATTCTAAGAGAATAAGAGACTAAGAATCATATCTATCTCTAGATTCTAGATGTAGAGGTAGAAGTATAATAATACATATCATCTAAGTATCTAATAACGCTCCGCTGGTCTATGGAGGGTCGACTACCGATATTTCGAAGGAAATAATAATACCCTAATAGATCTTCCTCTTCCATAAGCCCTCCCTTGCTCTCTCCTACTCTCCTAAAAGTAAGCGAGAAAGAAGAAAGAGATAAATGCTTACAATCCTTCTTTACATCCACATTTATTAGAAGTATCAGAAATATGTTTTATTTAAGTGTGAAAAGTGGAATATATTTTATAAGAGGCAAATGGTTCGAAGATTTATATATATTTACTTAAGCTAAGCTAAATTATATAATCTACTTTTTCGTTTTTATTTTTTATATTTATTAAAAAGAAAAGGGTTTCAAACACTCTTATAATCTATATACATAGCTAATATTAATCTTATAAAGCAATAAATCCATTTAAGTATTATATTTTAAATCTTTTTTGTTTTACTTTTTCTAAAACTTTAATTTATATTCTTTAATACCTTTTTAGTTTATACTTTTATTATACATTTTGGTTTTAGCAAAATCTATAACTTTATTTGATATAACTTTTCTTTAAATTAATTTATTCTATTTTATTTTTTTTCTTTTACTTTTGAAATCTTTATTAATTCTTTTACTATTTATAACAACTTTTTTGTTTTATTTTTAACTTTAATATTTTAATATATAAGTAGATTTTTTTCCTTTTTAATTATTAAGAATCTTTCTTTTAATTAAAATTTCTTAAAATAATCCTTATAATATATTTTAGGAATCTAAATATTATTGATTTGCTTTAATTTATAAGATTTCTAATAATCTTTTTTATATCTATTTATTATAAAAAGATTTTTTTATTTAGGTTTTAATTTTTTCTTAATTGTTTTTGAATTATACAATATAACTATATTCTTTATTTCAAAACTTATAAATTTAACTTTTTTATTATATCTTTCTTTAATACAATTTTTAATTAAATCTAAAGCTAATTTTATATCCTCAAGTTTTACTTCTCTTTTTAAAACAAATTTGAAAACTTTTTTATATTCTTTTTTTTTATTTAGAAAATCATTTAAATCCTTCAATTTACAAGCTAATGTTTTTTTATAATAGTTTGGGAATTATATTTCAAATTTATATATTAATTGAAATCCCAGAAATATTTTATTTGAAGAAAATCTTAAATAAACAATATTTCTTTTATTTACTTTAAAAACAACCTTTTTAAACAAATTAATCTAATTCTTTGTATTCTTAAATAATCTTTTCAAAATCTATTAAATAATATTTATTGTTTTTTTTATTATATTTATTACTTTTTTCGCTATTATTAAAGAATTTATCTATAAAAATCTTTATTTTTTTACAAATTTCTTTAAAACTTTATTAAAATAAAATTTTGAATTAATATAAAACTTTATAAAAACTTTATAAGTTTTTATAATATATTTAAAATAACAAATAACTTTATTATTATTATTTACTTTACAAATAAATGTTTAGATATATTTTATAAAATAATTAATAATTAAAAGAATATATCTATAACTAATTCCCTTTAAAATATATTTTAGGAATAGCTTAATAAAATCTGCTTCAAAATAGTTTATTAGAATTACTATTAATATTTTTATTAAGGTTTAAGATTTAAAAGTATATTCATATTTCATATATTTTAAATATCTTAAATAATAGTTTTTAATATTGTTTTTTATACTTAATTAGAATATATTAATTAGTTTTTTTATAAGAATACTTAATATAAAGTATTTATTATAATTATAAACTTTATATAATATTAATAAAACCTTTTTTTCTATAATATATCTTTTTATTTGATTTTTTTATTAATAAAATAAAGTTTTATTGCTTTTTCCTAAAAAAAAAGTTTGCTTTTTTTTAGAAATATAATAATCTTAAATTTCCTTAAATCTTTTAAAAGTTTTTGATATTTAAAAAACTTAAAAATATCTTTAAACTATTTAAAACTTTTATATTTAAAAACCTATAATTCTTTTAATAAATTCTTTTTAAATTCGATTTAATTTAAGGTTTTTCTTGTTTTCAAAATCCTTATATTTAATATAATCTGTATTTTATATTTTTTTTTAAAATTATTTATTAATAATTTAATATAACGATCTTTTTTCTAAAAATCTAAAACTTCAATTTTTTATTAATTATTGATTCTAATTTTTAAAGCTTTTGCTTTTTTTAAAGATTTTTTTATAATCTTTAATAGCTTTTTATAATTACTTTTTTTATTTTTTCAAATTTATTTTTGTTTTTTATATTCTTTTTTGATTTTACTTAAAACTTTCAGATTTTTTATTATTTTACAATCTTTATTTATAAATATAATTCTAAATAATATATTTGCAATAATATTTTTTAAATTTAGAATATACTTTATCCTAATATTTAATAATTTTAATTTTATAATCTATCTAATATAAATTCCTTTATAATAATTAGAATCTAAAAAGAAAGTTAAAAGTTTATAATTTATTTTAATAAATTTTTTTTTTTAAAACTTTGTAATATATATTTATACTTTCTATAAAATTCT
Organism: Myriosclerotinia curreyana; assembly: GCA_002162495.1. Taxonomy (NCBI): domain Eukaryota; kingdom Fungi; phylum Ascomycota; class Leotiomycetes; order Helotiales; family Sclerotiniaceae; genus Myriosclerotinia; species Myriosclerotinia curreyana. The sequence continues at coordinate 610 of NGKJ01000297.1, read as the reverse complement.
ATTATAATACAAAGTTCTTTTTTGTATATATTATAATTTTTTTACATTAGCAAAAATATAAAAGTATTATAAAAAATCAAAACTTTAATTTCCTTAAATTTTTCCTTTTTTAATTACATAATAGTATACTTAATACTATACCCACTTATATTTATATAAATTATAATTATATAATCAAGTTTGTAATTAAATACCTTTATAACTATAGTATATATATTTTTAAATAAATTGAATAATAATTATTCTATATCTTTTTATTTTTATTTTATATTTCTTATTAATTTTGATAAAGGTTTTTTGATTTTTGCAAAGTTTTTTATTTATCTTTTAATAATTAGAATAGTTTTATTAAATATTAATATATTGTTTTTGTTTTAAAGTATAAATTAATTCCTAATTTTTTTTATTTTTGATTTTTTAATAAATACTTTTCCTTTAATTTTATAGATTATTTCTAAAGCTTCTACTTTAAATATAAACAATTTAAACTTTTTAAAGGATAGTTTAAATTTGGCTTATTTTATTTAAGGAAATAAATAATTGTATATAAAATTAAATATCTTTTTAAATAACTTTGTTTTATTGAAAATATTATTTATATAAAATATAC
>NGKJ01000296.1:0-10314 GCA_002162495.1 Myriosclerotinia curreyana | reverse complement strand
ATTATAATTTATTATATTTATTATTTAAATTTTTAAAAACTTATTACTTTTTTTAATAATGTTATAATCATTTAATTAAACAAAAAAAAGTTTAATTCAAATATTTTTCAAAAGTTTTTACTAATTAATTTTATTATAATTTATATTGTTATTAAATAATTTAGAGATTATAAATATTTTAACTTATAAAAATTTTTATTATTTATCTTAAATAATTTAATTTTTAATATATTTAATATTTCTTTTAATAATTTTAATTATTTATATTAATTTAATAATAATAAAACCCAATTTATTTTAATTGAGAATATTGAAAATACTTTTTGTAAAAAATTATAAAATCTTAAATTTAAATTTGTTAATAAAAAAGAAATCTTTATTTTTTAAACCCTAAATAAAAAATAATTCTTTAATATACTTATTTTTATTTTAAAATTTATCGCTAATAATATAATATTATAAAATTCTATTAAAAATATAAAATTTAATTTGTTTTAAAAAACCTTTAAAAAACCAATTACCCTTAATAAAATTATTTAATAATATAAAATTATAAAATATAATAAAGAATTTATTGTAAGAGTAAATAATAATAATACTAATTTTAATAAAAAAACAAAAATCCAAATAATTTTAAAAAATAAATTTATTAGGTTAAAAAATTATATTTATAAAAAAAACTATAAGTTTCTTTTTAATTAATATTATTTTTTCAATAATAAATATATTTCAAATTAAATAAAATAAATAGATATAATATTTCTTAACTTAAATATAACTAAAATAATCTTTTACAAATACTATATTTAAACTTTTATAAAACTTTTGAATCTTTATATAAAAAAGATTTAATTAATTAAACTCTACTATTATATATATACTATCGCTATTTATCACGATTATATTAAGGAATTTTACCTTTATAAAAAATATCTTTTATGGTTTAGATCTCATCTTTTTATTATTAAAAAAAGAAATAAAAAGAATATAAAAGTTTATAGATTCCATTTTATTCCTAATAATAAGTTTAATCTTAATAAAATAAATAAAGTTAGTAAAAAAGAACTTTTACTTAACCATAAGTATTTTAACCTTTTTAATAATTCTTTTTTGTTTCCAATTCTTTTTATAAATCCTATTTTTGTTTTTAAAGATATAAATATAACTTTTAAAGATTATATTAATATTTATATATAATATTTATATAATATTTTTGTAAATAAACTTTTTTATAATTATTATTTTTTAATATTTTAATAACTTTTTTAAAATAATTTTACTTTATAAAAAGCTACTATATTTGCTCAAAAAAATAAAGAATATTATTTAATAATCTTATTCTAATTTTTTATTAAAACTACTTTTTACAATAAAAATATTGAATTCTATTATTCTTTTTCGAATTTAAATATATTATTTAGGTTTAATAAATTTTATAAAAGCAAAAACAAAAAAAATGAATATAATAATATACTATTTATTTTTTATTATTATATTACTTTTATTTCTTTTTTAATACTTAATATTATTAAAAATACTTTTTAGAAATATATATTCTTTATTATTAGTAAATACTTTTAATATCAAATTATTATTTAAAAACTTTTAAAAAAGTTTTTTTTACTAAAATTATAATAGTATAATTTAAATCTAATTGTTTAATATAATTGTTATAAAAAAGTTTAAAGAGAAAACATGTTTTTATAAATAATATTTATTTTAATAGAATAAAGTATTTCTTTTATTATTTTAAATATTATTATAAGATTTCAAGAATAAAAAAAGAGATTAAAAATAATTATTATTTTAATAATTTATATTATTATAAGAGGAGAAGGTTATATAAAAATAAAAGATAAAACAAAATATAATAATTTCTATATAATTTATTAAAATTTTATACTTTTTTTAGATTTAATAAAAATAACTGAATTTAATATTAAAGTATTTAAATCTTTAAAACTTAATATATATTTTTTATTAAATCACTTTATTTCTTTAGTTTTGAATAAATAAATTTTATAATTCTTTTTTATTATTTATTTAAAAATTAAAATTCTATTTAAAATATTAAATAATAAATTTAAAAAAGTATATAAAAGGATTTAAAAGAAAATATTTGAAAATATTCTTAAAGCAATTAAAGCTTTTAAATAAAAAAAAACTTAATAAAGTACAAAATTATTCTTTAAAATTAATAAAGATAAAAATCAAATAAACAACTTTAATTATAAATTTCTAGAAAATAATTAGTTTTTTTTAAATATTGAATATATATTTAAATAAAAAAATTATAAAATTGAAATTTTAAATAGGTTTATTAAAAATATATTTAATAAAGTTTAATATATCAAAAAGTTTTATTCTTTAAAAAAAAAAAAAAAGGATAAAAACAAAAAGAAAAAGCTAATTAAAATATCTTTTCTTGTATTAACTTTTATACTAATTTTTAGGAATTTATTAAATAATAAAATTGAAAATACTTTTATTATTATTATTAGTTTATTATAATTTATAATATTAAAGTTTAAAACTTTAATTTTATTATTAATCTTACTTTTTTAAAAAGAAAAATCCTTGCTATTAAATAAAAAAGAAAAATTAAACTTTTATAAGAAATAAAGGAAAGTTAATAAAAAGTTTTATTTTTAGATTTTAATTTTTATTAAAAAGAATAAATAAGAAATATTAATATCTACTAATCAAAAAAAATCTTCTTCTAAAACAAAGAAAAAGTATATTATTAAATCTATTATTAAATTTATTATTTTTAAATTTAAATTTACAAAAAAACAACTTTCTAAAAAAAGGTAATTTAATAAAGAAAAATCCTTATTAAAGAAAACTTGTAATTTATAATCTTAAAGAAAACTTATTTTGTTTTACAAAGTAAACTTGAATTATTGAAATTTTATTTTTTTAAGAAAAATCGGAATATTTCGAAATTTGTTTTTTTATATAAATATTAGGGGTATTACAAATGCTATTATTGAAAAAATCATTAAAGTAATTAAATTATTATTAAAAACTTAATAATAATGTAAATCAAAGTTTAATTGTATTATTCATAATTTCTTTAATAATTATAATATTATTAAAGCAAGCAAAAATCCTATTTTTATTTTAAACTATTTATTTGTTTATATTCTTTTCTTTTGTTAATAATTATTAAATAAATCCTTTATTATTTAATCTTTTTTTTTGAAGCTTATTTTTCTTTTTAAAATAATTAAAATAAATTCACAGATTTTCTTTCTTTAATAATTGTTTTAATATTTTAATTGTTTTTGTTTGAGTTTATAGAATTGGCATTATAAGTAATTGTTATATAATTAAAAGTTTGGAAATATATTAAAAAGTATTTTATATCGTTTTTGGTATTATAAATATTTATTTTTTAATTTTTATTATTAATATAAATCTTCAATATTTTTAAATGAAAAAATATAAGAAATCATAAGATTTTATATATTTAAATTAAATTAGTTTATTATTATATAACATTAAATTCAATGAATATATATTTATTGGAATCCTGAATTTGGATTAATAATCAATTCTTGTATATTTGTTTTAATCCCTTAACTATATTGTTATTATATTTGATATTAGCTTTTATATGTTTTTGTTAGATTTTTCTCTATATATTTATTCTTTTCCAATATGTTATCAGGATGTATATATCTCGCTCTATCTTTTTCATAATAGTAGTAATACTTTTTATGAAACCTTTGTTTTGCCCAAAAGCAGGGGTCACTTGGGGGGGCAAGGGTCACTTAATAATAGAGGGGGTTATATTTCTTTTTCAGCTTAAAAATAGATTTTAGGTATCGTATAGTATTAAAAATTATATAAAGTTTAATCTTAGTTTTATACAATTAATATTGAAGGATCTGTATTGAAATAAATAATATTGTTATTGATACTTTTATTTTGTATAAAGAACTAGTTGATTTAATTATTTGAAATAAGGGTCCTTAGTATATTATAATTGATTTTGTTATTCAAAATTAATAATACTAATTCCTAATAACCGATTTTGTTATTCAAAATCAGAATTCTAATTTATATTAAGTTTTTATAACCGATTTCGTTATTTAAAACTAATAATACTAATCCCTAATAACTAGATATAAGAAAATGAGGTTAAGGAATAAAACTTAACTAAATCCTTAATTGAAATTGTAGTTTGAATATATTTTATTAAAAAAACTTGCTTTATTTATTAAATAAAATGGTTTAAATATATTTTTACAAATATTTTGTAATTTATCAATAAAGTAATATATATATACAATATATATATAAATTAGTTAAAATATTCCTTTAATTTTTCAAATCAAAAACTTTAAATTTAAAAAACTTATTACTATTAAATCTTTATTTGCAAAACATATAAAACTTATAAACTATTATAAAACCTTATTTATAGTAAAGCTTTTTTACTATATTGCTTTAATTAATAATAACCTTTTTTCAAATTAGATTATTCTTATATTTATTAGTATATATACTTTTAAGTAATTAAAGTAATTTAATTATAGAAAAGGTATTATAAGCGTATATATTAGGCTAAAACATTATATTATTATAAACAAGAGTCTTTACTATACAATTTATATATATATATATAATAAAGTTTAAACTTTATGAATATTTAATTTGATTTAATTACATTTTTTTCTTTATATAATAATTCTAATAAAAATAAATATATTTTTAATATATATTTATTTTATATATATATAATATATATATTATTAAATATTATCAATTATATATTAATTAAAAAGCTTAAATAAAAGTAACTAATTAAAATTTAATTAAAGATTTTATATATTATAATATTTTCCAAATCTAGTTTAAAAACTTTAAACTAAACCTTTAATTAAATTTTAAAATTAATTATCTTTATTTAAACCTTTTAATTAATATATAATTAATAATATTTAATAATATATATATTATATATATATAAAATAGGTATATACTAAAAATATATTTATTTTTATTAGAATTATTATTATTATATAAAAAAAGAAATATAATTTGGCTTTAGTTAAGGATTTAGCTTAAAATAAGAATAACTAATCAAAATTTAATTAAAAATTTAGTTTGAAATAAAGATAACTAATTAAAATTCAATTAAAAATTTAACTAAAAATTCAACTAAAAATTCAGCTAAAGATTTAATTAAAAATTCAATTTAAAATAAAAATAACTAATCAGAATTCAATTAAGGATTTAGCTTAAAATAAGAATAACTAATCAAAATTCAACTAAAGATTTAACTTAAAATAAAAATGACTAATCAGAATTCAATTAAGAATTTAATTTAAAATAAAGATAATTAATCAGAATTTAATTAAGAATTCAATTTAAAATAAAAATAATTAATCAGAATTCAATTAAGGATTCAATTTAAAATAAAGATAATTAAGAATTCAGTTTAAAATTCAGTTTAAAGTTTTCAAGCTAAACTTAAGAAATAAAAAAGCTAAAAGAATATATACTATTAAACTTACTTTTAATATATATTAATAGAAAAAATACATTATATAAAAAAATAGAAAAAGCAAAAAGAGTAAAATAATATAATTTATATATAACTTTCTTCTTACTTTTTATTATTATAATCTATATATAGCTTTTTTTTTACTTTTTATTATTATAATCTATATATAGCTTTTTCTTTATTCTTTATTATTATTATTAAAAAAAATCGGATATTAGAATCTTTATAATATTAGTTATTTAAAACATTGTTTTATAAAGCTTTGTTATCTATCTTATTCCGTTATTATTGTTATTGCTATTATTAAGAAAAAAATGTATTTAAGTTTTAAGAACTTTTTTTTTCTTGTTAATTTATATTTTATTCTTTTATCTTTATTTTTTATTCAAAATCAAATAATTAAATCAAACAATTAAATCAAATAACTTAATAAGATTATTATATAATTAAATTAATTACTTTATTTATATTTTTTCCTTATATATACTTTCAATTTTATTATAAAATCAAAAATGTTTTATAATTTTTTTATTTATTTTTTTAACTTTATAATTAGAATTAAAGTTTAAGCTAAAAAGGTTTTACAATACTTATATTACTTACCCCTATTAACTCTTCTTGCTTATAAATAACCTTTATTTTTAATTCTATTAAGATTTTTTTATTTTTATAATTATTGTTTTATAATTAATTAATCTATTTATAATATTTATTTATAAAAATACTTTCCTTTAATATCTATTAAAAATTATAAGGCTTTTTTTGTTTATTTTAATAGTTATAAATATATATATATTAATAATAAAACAATTTAATTAAATATATATTCATTTCTTTCCTTGTTTTTTCAAAATCTTTATTATTTTGTATAAATATTTATAATAATTTAAAAATCAATTATTCTTCTTTTTTATTTATTTTTTTATTTTGTTTTTAATAAACATTATTTATTATTATTTTTTTTTTTTTTTTCTTATTTTTTCTTTATAAACAATTTTGAATTAATCTAGAATTTTTGATATAGCATTTTTAATTATTATTCTTTTTACTTTTATTTCTAATAATATTATAATAATAATTTATAATTTATTAGGAATAAATTTTATTTAATTAGTTTTTATATAAATAGATCTATTTAAACTTTATAATATTTTTTAATTAATTATTTGTAGAATCTAGATAATATTAATAATTCTTATTTTTTATTATTAATAAGATTTATTCTTTATATATTGTTTTAATTTTCTTATTTATTAATTTAATTTTAAATATATTTGATTTTAAAAGAAATAGTTTATAATTATTTATTGATTTTAAGCTTTTTTATATAATAAAGAATATAAATAAAGCTTTTAATAGTATTTAATTATAATTGCTTTGTTTTAATAGTTGAATAACTTATAATCTATATTACTATTTAGTTATTTTCATTTAAAATCTATTTATTTTAATTAAAGAGAACTTTTTTTTTGCTAGGATTATAAAATTTCAGCTATTTTATTATATACAAAAATTTATTTAATATAAAAATCAAATTTATAAAAGCTTAGTTATAATTAATCTCTTAATTTATACAATTAAATTGATTTCAGATTTAAAGGTATTATAAATAATAGAAATCAATTAAAATCCTTTTATATTAATAATATTTTATAAACGTTGATTTGATTTTTATAATATATAATTTAATAATCAAATTAAGTTTTAAAGCATTTTTGTTGAATATTAGATAATAAATAAGAAATATAATCTTTTCAATATAAGATTTTATTTAATATAATATATCGCTAATTTAAAGTAAAATTGTAGAAAAATCAATTATCTCAAAAAAAGCATTTTTAATTAAATATTAGTATAAATAAGAATAAGATTATAGTTTAATAACTATATTAAAAATAAGTTATTTTCTTAATATTTGTTGTTATTAATTAACGTATTATTAATATTATACATATATATAAAAATACTATTAAAAACTTAAAGTTTTTAATTAAAGTATTTATAAATTAATAGATTGAATTTATAAAGATATAATATAATTTAAAGATTAGTACCTTTTCTTTTAAATATAATATAATAGATTAAATTCAAAATAAAAAGAATATAAGTTATTAGCTTTATATTAAAACAAAGAATAAAAGTTGTTAATTTAATATTTAATTGAAGAATAAAAGTCGTTAATTTAATATTTAATTAAAGAATAAAAGTTATCAGTTTAATATTAAAATAAAAATTAAAATTATTAATAAGAAGTTTTATTATACTATTTAAGTTTTTTAAATTATTAATCTTTTATTAATTATATATATTTATATATTATTAGAATCTAATTAGTTATTTAAATTATTAGGGTTTTTCTTGTTTTTTATAGTATTAGAATATTTTATTTAAACAAAGATTATATAGTTATTAAATATATAATTCCTATTCCTTTTTAGATATATTAGCTTTTTTTTCAAAAAAGGCTTTTTTAAAATAATCAAATATCACTTGCAATTGGTATAATATAAGTTTTTTCTATTAAATTAGTTAAATATTATATTTCTTTTTTTGTTTCTAACTTATATATATCTTTGTTTTATATCAAAATACTTTAAAATAATAATAATTTATTTATATATTAGTAAGTTTAAAAGAGTTTTAAATATAATTTTATAATAAATTATTTATTTGAATTTTGTTATTATTATATATATTTAAATAATATTTATCTATATAAATAAAAGAAATTATACAAATTTTATAAAATATACTTAAATATATTATTAAATTAATACTTTTAAAAAAGTATATATTTAAATATAATATCTTATATATATTTAAATATAATAAATATCCTATATATATTTAAATATAATATCTTTTTTATAAATTTACTTTTAATATTTATAAAAAAGCTTATTATTTTCTTTATAATAAGAATAATTAATAGTAATTAAAAATCTAATTAAAAAAACAAAAAATAAAAGAGCAATTCAATTATAAAAGGTTTGTTATAAACTACAATTTATTATTCTAAAGATTAAACAAATAATTTATTATAACTTATTAAATATTAAAATAAAGGATTATAAGTATAAAACTATTATTGTTAAAAAGTTAAATTATTTATTTAATTTATCAAATCAAAATATTCAATTTTATATTTTTAAACTTTTATATAACTTTAGTTAAAATATTAAAAAAGATATAATTAGCTAATACAAATTATTAAACACAACTTTTTATAAAGTATAAACTAATCTTTTTTATTAATTTTATAAGTTAATATTATATAATAAACTAAGAATTATTATTTTAAATAAATTATATACATTTATATATAAAATTATTAATTTTAATATTAAAAATGAATTAGATATATTTATATATAAAGTTATTAATTTTAATAGTAAAGATAGTAAAGTTATAATTAAATATATATTTTAAAGTAATAAAAAGTATTAATATAGCTAAACAATTAATAAAGCTAATTTTTTATTAGGAATTAAATGAAATCTTTTAAGCCAAATATTTTTAATACTTTTAATACTTTTAATACTTTTAATACTTTTAATACTTTTAATACTTTTAATACTTTTAGCACTTTTAGTATTTTTAGTACCTTTATACCTTTAATACTTTTAGCGCTTTTAACATTTTTAGCGCTTTTAGTATCATTAGTATCTTTAATATTTTTAATAGTTTTAAAATTAAATATAAGATTTCTATTTTACAATTAATAACTTTTCTTTATTTTAATTCTTTTAAAAATATTATTTTTAAAAATTATTTATATTTTAATAAAAACTTTATAATTATTAATAAAATATATAAACAAATAAAAAGCTATATTTATATAAATTTCTCTAATATTATTAATTCATAAATTTACAAATATTTTTATCAAAAAGCTATTTGTGATTAATAACCATTTACTTATCAATTACTATATAAAATTAATAACTTATTATAATTTAAAATTAAAAAGAATATAAATAAAATCTTAGGTTTATATTAGTATATAAGTTTATATAAACAATCATTTATATAAATTCGCGAATAAATTAATAAGTTTTGTGAAAAACATTATAAAGTATTTAATAATATTTATAAGCTTAAAACTTATAATTTTTTTATTATAAATTAAAAAGATATTTAAAAAAAAAAACAAATTGAAAAGTTAGATTTTTAACAAATTCGCTATAAAATCTGTATTATCTGTTTTATAAACAAAAAGATCTTTATTAATCTTAAATAAATAAAAACAAATTTTATTAATAAAAAAGCTTATTTTTAGGAAAAAAAAAAGTTTATAAATCTAATTATATTTGAACAATTAAATAAAAATAGTTTTTAAAAAAAAATCAATATTATAATTTTTATTTAAAATTATTATATTATTATTAAGAATAGATTTATTAATAATATCTATATTAGTATTAATAATTATTTATTTTATTAAGTTAAAGAAAACATTGTAGATCTTTTTGAAATTTAATTTAATATTAATAACTTTGAAAATAATAAAAAAAAGAAATTCTTTTTTATTATAATTTTATAGCTTATATTGATAAATAAAAAAACAGGTATTCAAAAATATATAGAGTTTATAAAATAAATAAAAGAAATAAGTATTTAAAAATTTATAAAATTTATAAAATAAAAGAAAAATAATAAAATTAATAATAAATGTTATAAATTCAAAAATTAGAAATTAAAATTAATATTTAAATATATTATATTATAATATTAAATATATAATAATTAATCAAAATTCAATTAAAGATTTAATTAAAAATTTTCAAATTAGGCTTAAA
>NGKJ01000294.1:0-10957 GCA_002162495.1 Myriosclerotinia curreyana | reverse complement strand
TAACGCTTAGTCAACTCTTATTGCACATTTAGTACACGTATGCTTTTATTAAATTCACCTTTTTGAGTAAAAACATACATCCCACTAATAATCTTCCCGTTCAACTTCCATCTCGGACCTCCTGCGATTTTGTTGTTGTTCCTTCTATTGAAATAGTTGATCGACTGCTGCCCATGAATTTCAGTTTTTCCATCTTTGGAATATCCAAGGTCAGAGTAGTCTTTGTCTTTGAAGCCCCAAACGATAGCTCTTTTGCATTATCGAGTTTATCATTCCCGATCTGTCTGCTCTCATCCTTCCTTATACTAAAAGAATCAGCAGTCTGATAGAAACCGAGCCTCGGAAATACAATGTTGTAAGCCAACAACACACAAATTTTTCATACAACATTTTCCAGCAATAACAATAGCAAGGATCTATCGTTCCTTTCAAGCTCTATGTACCTGCTGGCCAATTTGATATGGCATGGCTTCTTCCGCCCGCCGGCTGCGTTTCCGCAAGCGTGGAACCTCAATCCATTTTGCGTAGTTATTATTCTCTTTGTTTCCCACCAAAAGGACATTATCCGGTTCATACAATTCGTCGTTGGCTTTGTTCTTAATCATAAGAGCTTCTGAAATAAGTGTAGTGTTTAGTACACTCAAGAGAAGCTGCATGAGAGCTGTCGCTACCCGTGATTGAGCCCTCAAAAGCCTTGTTAGAATTTATAACAGTTATGTAGGTAGTGGAGAAAAGCAGCATGATATAAACCACCCAACAGTTATACTGTAAATCTTTGTAGCTACATATGAACTCCATGGTTCCCAAATCTTCCCTTCTGTTACATATCATTCAATCCAATTAATCATGGCCGATATTTCCGGCCTCTGCGATTCCTTCAACTCTGAAGCTTCAACATACGAACGTCGCCTTGGAGGCAGTACCCGCCGCATCATCACCCATATAATCTCTTCCCTAGGAGATCTACCTCCCAATCCCATCTTCCTCGACAACGCCTGCGGCCCCGGCTTCGCCACCGAAGCCCTCCTACAAGCCTACCCCAACAACCATGTCCACGCCGCGGATATAGCACCCAGCATGATAGCCCTCGTCAACAACAACGTGATCCTCAAATAATTGGGCCGACAGAGTGGAGATGGATGTCATGGATGGTGTAAACCTTTCATATCCCAACGACACTTTCGACTCCTCCATCACCAATTTCGGCATCTTCTTCTTCTCCGACCCGATTGCCGGCGCGAAAGAAATCTATCGCACCCTTGAACCAGGTGGAAAGGCAGCGATAACCTGCTGGAAATAACCCCCATTCATGCCCCTCCTCCACGCCATCCAAGCCATCATCCGCCCCAACACCACCCCATAATCCGCCCCCAACTAGAACTATGGTCACACCCCGAAACCATGCAAAGCACGCTCCAATCCGGCTGATTCCGACGCGAAGATTTAAAACCGATTGAGAAAGAGGTGATGTGGTGGAACCGAGGTATCAGCGAGGCAGCGAAGGGGTTTGCGGATAATTTCGTGCATGTCGTTGGGGAGGAATGGGATGCGCGGGAAAAGGGGGGGATTCATGCGGTTACGGAACAGGTGCTTAGGAAAAGGCGTGCAGAGTTTGTGGTGGATAGCGAGGGCATGATTGGGTGTCGGATGGTGGCTTGGATTGCTATTGCTTCTAAATGAGCTACACGCTCAGTCGAGAGGGCGGGGTGGGGTCGACGTACATAGTCGAGGAATCTATCTAAAGGAAAAGTAGAATTCATAGTAGGTATATATGCAGCAATCCCACAAATTGAAACCAGACTCAAATATAAATCAAAAGCATATTCCTACAAAGGCCAATCAAAAATAATTTTCCAATCCAGATTTCCAAGATGATAAAAAGGCTTGTTTGTCAGATTAGGGATTCGAAGTGAAGAGTGAAGAGAAAGTGGGTTTTGAGATGAGAGTTGGATCCTTTATACCATCGCATCTCATCCGCAGATTGTTTAACAATTTTGCTTTCCAACCGATAGCAAGATGACCGTCTTGCACATTCCTCCCCCCCCAAAAAAAATTCGCAATGACAATGATAATTAGGTGTACAAAAAAGACAAACGTGATAAATACATAGATACAGTAATACACATAGATTTTACAATCAGCTGTCTTTACTGACTCATCAGTTGAAGCAAGCAACGAGAAAGAAATAGAGCGATTACTAGGCTAGATATTTGACTAGCCGAAGAAGCTCTAGTAAAATATGCCTCCCGAGTCCTTTTTCCCCACCGCATTTCGCTTCTTCTATCTTCATGCACACGTCCTGTCATCAAAATCTGCCGTCCCCAGCAACCATCCTGAAAACATGATAATGATAATAACACAGATAGCCAGCCCAGCCTCCCCATCGTCCACTCCGTATGCATGAAAACTTGAAACGAGCCCCGTTTTGTTCCATTATCCATTTCTGAAAATCCAGATCCATATCGTCATCCACAGATCATTATTTTCCCTAGATGCATTCGGAGGAAGATCTAGCCTGCCTCTGATCTGATATGACAGGAGAGGCAGGCATGGGAACATAGCCAGAATATTTGCAAGAAAGAGACTTTCAACCTCGCTTCCCTTCCCGTCCCCCTTAATCAAAAACGAAACAGCCACCAAGGTACCATTATGATATTCGTCACGCACCATTATGATGTTTCCCATCACCAATTTTTCCCTGTCCCAAAACGCCTTGATGTACAAAGTAATTTTCCGCGAATAAAGTGGGGTATCCATTCTCATATCGTAGCAAGAAAAGGAATTTTCTAGAGGGTAGGTACTGTGGAAGCTGTTCTGGCCAATAGGCGAACATTGTCTATTAGGCCTTCTACCAATTTAGCGTATTCATTTGGTTCGTTATTCCTAGCTCTAAGGCCTTGGTCTCTGACAGAAGCTGAGGAGAGCTCGATTTCAAGCTCGTGTTCTTTCTCAGTTCGAGTTATACCCTGACTAGGTTAGAAAATATGTTGAAGAGAGGGGTGAAGGGGACTCACATTTGATACTAAGTTTTGAGTGACTTGAGTAAGATCTACTTGATAATGCGATTGTTTATAACTCAAACGATCCTTATTACGATCTGGCCTTCGGTCTCGGTCACTTGAAGTAACTAGATCTTCTACATCACCGTTGAACCTCATCTCGAAGTTTATACTAATCCGGCAATCAAGTATCAAACTAGGAAAGAAGATGTCTATGTCTGCCACTCGAGCCTTGATAATCTTTGCCAATTCTTCGCCTGTCTTTTGATCATGTGTAACACGGACTTTGACAGTGTAACGAGGATTGAGCAAGGCCCGAAGAGCCGGAGGCAACGTGGCGTGCATTGAAGAAGGAAGTTCGTAAAATTTATCCGTCTCCCGTCGATGTAAGTAATCGATTTGAACTCGCCGTTTCGGTTGACTTGGGTTATTGGGAACGCAGTCCGTAACTCGGTCATTCAAAAAATTATTTAGATGTTTATGTTGGGCCTATTACCAACGTTAGTAAGGCGATACCTAGAAACCAGTGCAACATACCTCTGTCATTGTGCTTTTGAAGGCAATGAACTGATTTTCCATAAGTACTGTTTCAGACCGAATTGGCAGATTTAGTCTCTGATTCGTCTCCTTACTAACAAGTTGGCCCAGCTTCGCTTCAATTTCAATATCCACGCCTTGGCTGGCCAGCTCTCGGATATCGTCGCGATTAACAACGTGCATGAATAGAAAGTCTGCCACTAGCCTCGTCACCTCTTCCTGAGGCTTCCTGCCAGATATGGTCGGCTCCCATGGGCCGAGAGGGCCATTCCAACTAACATCATTTCCTCCAAGAGGTCGAGGAATTGCCGGTGATGCCTGGCGCACTCCATTGCTTTCTTGATTTACTAATGAAGCCGACGGAGCATGCGGATATGGCTGTGGGGTTTGTTGTCTTCCGTTGGTCTTACGGCCCAAACCCTTTATTCCTTTGGCACTACGGGCCCATATTGGTGGCTCAGTGTAACGAATTCTCTTTCTAGGTGGTTGTTGCGGGGATGGAGCAGTAGCAGAGCTAGAATGATGATCGCCGTTAATAAGCGGCTTGACATCGTATTGCTCAACTCGTTGAGGCGCCTCGAAAGAAATTTCCCGGTCCTCCATTTTGCGTTTCGTTGAGGTGTTGTATTCTTCCGGCTGCTGTTGAACAATCGAATTCCCTCTTGTCTGGCTTGGCAAACGAGTTTTGGGACTAACACTAAGACTTCTCTCCCTCTCACTAATAGACCTTTGCTGTGTAGAGCTTGTGGATGTTCTTTGAGAGTCGTAAGCGCTTCGTGGAGTGGTCGGCATTCGAGATGGAATCGAGGCGTTAGGGGGAGCGGGTGATGTTTGATTGTATTGAGTGCTGGCAAAAGGGTTTGCAGAAACTCCGCGTTGCTGATAAGGACTTGTAGGATGTGGGAATGCGCCAGATGATTGTCGTTGTGTTTGTAAAGGAGGACCTAGAGGTGTGCCAGGTTGGGATTGTTGAGATTGTCGTCGTTGATGCTGATACGTGAATTGATTTGGTGGCAACTGATTTGTGGAAATGGGACTATCTTGAGTGAATTGGTTCTGACTTTGATATTGCTGCTGCTGACTGTGCGCTGACGTAGGTGTAGAAATCGAAAGTGAAGATTGTGATCTTTGAACATAGGGATGGGTTGTCCCTGGAATTACAATTGGGGGTGCCTGTGGAGTCGGTGATCCTTGAATTTGTGAATTATATTGTTGCAAATGAGAAGTTGGGTTAGGTTGTGAATAACTATCTCTTCGGGACTGTTGAAAAGTTGGTGGATATTGAGGGTATTGAGGGTGTTGAGCTGGACTTTGTGAAATTTGAAGACTCTGCGGAAACGGGTACTGACCACCGGTAGATGAAGTAGGAGTATGCCGATAAGGTGAGGGGGCCGAATAAGAACCTGCTGGAGAACGAAGGTCGTTCGGCGGAGGGGCTTGAAGGGGAGTAGGAGGAGGCGGTCGACTTAGATGAGCTGCTTGATAGGTAGTTGGCGATGCATGAGGCCCACCATTTTGTGAACCGTACTCTTGTGATTGTGAGCCATGTTTGCCCGGACCTGGTGAAGCCTGCGACGAATGACTATAATTCCTGTATATTTGTCCTAATGGGGGACCTGTTTGGATTGGAGTTACTGGCGTAGGCACATTTTGTATCAATCGTCCCCCTTCACCACCATTTTCCGTATTGATGATTGAACGAAGGTCCATGTTTGCGACTCGTTGTCCAGCACCACCACCACCAATGTGTGCCCTTATTAACCCCACGCGCTACACTCTCAATAACTGTTTGTATTCTCTCGACAGTGGCTCATTTGATGATGATATAATCTCTCGTTGTACAGTTGGGTTGATCTCGTTCGCGAATAATTCTGATAATGATGCTGGCGCAAAGGCGCAAACGCATTCGGACAAAGAAAAGTGACAGAATGGAAGTTTAGAACTACGCAAACAATGATTGGAAATGTCGGGGTGGGGGAGGGGGGGTTCGCAGATGGTCAAATGGAATTTCAAAATGAAGGGGATTTACTATAGATACATTTGATGTTATGGTAATGTTACCTATTCTAGGATGAATAGGGGGTTGGGAGTTTTGAGAAGGCAATAAGTTTTGGAGATTTTGGGGGAAGTTGTATATGGATGGGACTACAGTTAGTAGGTAGGTATTATTAGGTAGGTATTTTTTGTTAAGATAGGTAGGATAGACGAATCATTCATATTATAATAGGAAAGAAAGGTAAACGTAAAGGTGTACAACGTAACAAATCATCTTTTGAATGATAGAGAGATATACAATATATGATACCGATATATGATATATAGGTAGGTAGGTATATGAAGTTTTAGATGATTGTAATTCAAAGTATATCTTCAAAATATTGATAATTGTATAATTCTTCAATTATCGGATTTATGATTTATGTTAAATCATTGACTTTTTATATGAAAATGAAAATTAATGGCCTCAGGCAAAACTGAAGAGATAATTTACCTAAATAAGTTAGCTGATTACCTTTATGTGATTAACGCCGGGCTCTTTAGGCTCCGTGCTCCGTGATCCGTGCTCTTACCGCTTTCCCACTAGTCTCAGATTGTATTCGTGGTTGAAGCTGCTGTTGACTGTTGACGTGCCAAAAGTGTGCCTGATCCTTTGCGAGCGATACATTTTATTCTATTGACAGTTGGAGATCTGTCGTCGATAGGTAGTACTCCAGTAGTAACTACAACCAATTCAATTTTCATCTAAAATCCCATCAAACCCTTTTACAGTTTCCAAAGCTCTCATCAAAGATCTACAAATAAATATCTTTTCGAACTTCCACTCTTATCAACCTTGGAAACTATACAACCAACCATGCCGGGTTTGACTTCAGCTTCTGGTGTCTTGGGCTTTCTATCAGATGAAGAACCGGAGCTCAAGGTTTTTGCCCTTCAAACGTTGAATGATGATATCGATACATTATGGACAGAAGTCGCAGGCTCTGTTTCTCAAATGTAAGTGAAATCAAAGTCCTTGCAGATATCAAATCTTATTGTAGCTCTACCATCATGATCACCTGAGTACTAATTTGGCCACTCCCAGTGAGGCGCTTTACGAAGATGAGTCTTTCCCCGAACGACGATTAGCATCATTGGTATTGGCAAAGGTATATTATCATTTACAAGCATACAATGAGAGTATGACATTTGCTCTTGGAGCTGGCGATCTCTTTCAACTCGACAAGGCAGGCGAATTCGAAGAAACCATTATTTCAAAATGTGTCGACACCTATATCAGTGTATCTGCTCAGCATCATGCTACGCCACAAGAAAACAAACATAGCAGTGCTCTCCCTACTCTCGCGACTACATTTGCAAGTGGGATCATTGAAGCCAATGCTGCTGCGTTGACCTCACCTACAACACCCTTCTCGCAATCTACTCTTCCATCGAAATCCCTTTTATCGCGAGCCTCTACCGACAACATGTTGGAGCAGCCTGTAGTGGAAGGCAAGATCTCGGGCTCTACAATTTTACCAGATCGCTCTACCCAGATTGCACTTCAAAAAGTCATCGAGAGACTTTTTGAGAGCTGTCTGCGCGAAGGCAGATACAGGCAGGTTGTGGGGATTGCAGTTGAGGCTAGAAATCTAGAAGTTTTGCGACGAGTCATCAAGCGTGCTAGCGATGATGAGAAGAAGTCGAAATCAAAGCAGGCCGAGGATACAGCTGGTCCAACAGAAGAATTGATGGAATATGTCTTGGACATTTGCATGGGCGTTGTGCAAGAAAGAGGGCTTCGAACAGAGATACTCAGGTTGATCTTGGATTTGCTGAACGACATACCAACCCCCGATTATTTTTCAATTGCGAAGTGTGTCGTCTACCTCAATCAAGACGGGGAAGCATCGGCAATGTTGAAAAAGCTTGTGGTGAGTACTCCAACTGAATGAAACTACTGTGGATTTTTATATTGCCTGGTATGAGGCTAATCTGCTGTAGGCCAAGGACGATCAAACCTCCACAGCTATTGCATACCAGATCGCCTTTGACTTGTACGACAATGGCACACAAGAATTTCTCGCCAAAGTAATTAAATCTCTACCCAAGAAGGCAACTGATGCCGATGCCTCTACAGAGGAGCGTGAGTAGACTCTATGTATAATGGTTAAATTCACGACTGACTTCTTGACTAGCTACAGAGTCCGATCAACTTTTAGGGGAGTTGAACGATCAAGCTGGAGGATCTACCGAAGAGGCCTCAGATGAACACGGCAAGGTTTACGACTCGATACGAAAGATTCTTGATGGTAGCGAGACCATCCGACTCAATCTCGAGTTTTTGTACCGAAATAATCACACCGACCTTAGCATTCTCAACAAAGTCAGAGACAGTCTTGAAGGTCGTAATTCCATCTTCCACACAGCCGTTACTTTCTGCAATGCGTTCATGAACCACGGTACAACCAATGATAAATTCTTCCGCGACAATCTAGAGTGGCTGGGAAAGGCAGTCAACTGGTCAAAGTTTTCTGCCACTGCTGCTCTTGGTGTTATCCATCGTGGCAACCTGTCTCAGGCGAAGAGACTACTGGAACCTTACTTGCCACGAGCCGCAATGGTTGGGGGTTCAATTTATAGCCAGGGTGGTGCTCTATATGCCTATGGGTTGATATACGCCAATCACGGTGCCGAGGCGCTCGAGTACCTGAATAAAGCTTTCAATGATACCCAGGAACCTGTTATTCAGCATGGTGGTGCTTTGGGATTGGGTATTGCTGGGATGGCTACCGGTGATCAACAAATTTACGAAAATTTGAGACATGTACTTTACGGCGATTCCGCGCTCAATGGTGAGGCTGTTGGTCTTGCGATGGGTCTCATTATGTTAGGAACTGGAAACATCAAGGCTCTGGAAGATATGATCGCTTATACCCACGAAACTCAACACGAAAAGAGTGTCCGTGGTCTTGCTATCGGAATGGCATTGATTATGTACGGCAGGCAAGAGGGAGCTGATGAGCTCATCGAAGGTTTATTGAAGGACCCAGATCCAACTCTTCGTTACGGTGGTATCATGACCGTCGCTTTGGCATACTGTGGCACAGGAAGCAATAAGGCAGTGCGCAAGTTACTCCATGTCGCTGTCAGTGATGTCAACGACGATGTTCGTCGCATTGCCGTTATGAGTTTGGGTTTCATTCTGTTCCGCAAACCCGGCAGTGTCCCACGTATGGTCGAGCTTTTATCCGAGTCTTACAACCCACATGTTAGATACGGGGCTGCTATGGCTCTTGGTATCTCTTGTGCGGGTACTGGTCTCGACGAAGCCATTGATTTGCTTGAACCTATGATGAAGGACCCTACCGATTTCGTACGACAGGGTGCTCTGATTTCTCTTGCCATGATTATGGTCCAGCAGAATGAGGTCATGAACCCCAAGGTTGCGGAGATTCGCAAAACATTGAAGAAGATCGTTGCCGATCGTCACGAGGATGCTATGACAAAGTTTGGTTGTGCATTGGCACTGGGTATCATTGATGCTGGAGGGCGTAATTGCACAATCGGATTACAAACTCAAACTGGTAACCTGAACATGGCAGGAATTGTCGGCATGGCAATCTTCACTCAATACTGGTACTGGTTCCCATTTACCCATTTCCTTTCTTTGACTTTCACTCCTACCTCCATGATTGGTCTCAACCAAGACTTGGAGATTCCAAGTTTCAAATTTCACAGCGCCACTCGTCCAAGTCTTTTCGACTATCCTCCAGAGCAAGAGGTCAAGACGGAGGACGCACCAACTCTTATCGCAACAGCCGTACTATCGACGACAGCTCAAGCAAAGCGCAGAGCACAAAAGAAGGAGCGTGCCCAACGACGAGAGAGCATGGATATCGATCAGACGCCAACTACGCCAAAGATTCCAGCTTCAGCCGACGACAAAATGGATGTAGATGAGTCAGCCAAAGACACAGAAGAAAAATCTGCTGAGAAGAAGGATGAAAGTGAAAAAGATTCTCCTACAGAAACTTTGAAGAAGAAGCTTGAGAAAGAGAAGGTCGGCTACGAGATTGAGAACATGTCTCGAGTTCTTCCAGCTCAACTCAAATTCATCAGCTTCCCAGCTGGTCGATACAAGCCTGTCAAGAAGCCTACTGGGGGTGTCATTTTAATGATTGATACCCAGCCAGAAGAAGAAAAAGTCTTGATTGAAGAAAAGGTGAAGAAGGCGGATGTTGAAAAAGCTACGACATTTACAACTCTTGGGGATATGCGCAATGAAGCTTTCAATGTGCGTCGCCAAGCAGATGCTCAAGGAGAAGCTGCGGGTGCATTATCTGGGGCAGCAGCTGCTGCAGGTGTGTTGACCGCCGTTGATGAAGATGATGAGGGTGACGAGGAAGCTACTGTGCCGAACGAATTCGACTATTTCTCTGATGGGGAAGAACAGTAAATGGTTATAATTGAGGGCGGTAGTGGGGTATGTAATTTTAGCAATTTTCAGTCGGGGGAAGCGTGTTCTAGATGCAATTCCTCAAGGGGGTAGTCTCATGCATGTATCGAAGTGGAGGGTATGCATTGCGATAGTATAGAGAGATGTGTATAACAGAGCATACCACGTGTGAAGCATTTCATTCTCGCGTGACACATCTTTAGGTGATCTAAAGACTCTGGTTGATCACCGTCCTCCACAAACTTTATCAACAAGAATGTCAAATCGACAACAATAATGATCAATCGTACCGCATAGCTCGGGATAGATAACTGTACCGTACCGGTAGTTATCTATGAAGCAGGTGAGCCAATACGAGCAATGTTATTCTTTTTAGTCAATTATTAATCATTTGAATAATAACAATTTATCAAATCTATACTCGAGTAGATTCGTTTGAGTTTAGTTTTATCTATTTCGCAAGGAAAGGCTGACTCGCTGAGGTCTTTGGTCTTTGGTCTTTTCTTTTTTTTACAATCATCATCCATGAGGTCAATAATAATAATAATAATAATGAAAAGTTAAAACATTAACTTAGAGTTTAGAGTTTAGAGTTATGATAAGGAGAAGGGGTTACCGGGATCGCTTATTTATGAAGGGTGGGATGGTACAGTATGTAATTAATTAAGGTTAAGATATATTTCAAGTGAACCTTACTCATGGGTTTCCTCAATGGGGTGAACCGGGTGAGAGGAGGTTAAGTTTATTATTATTGAGAGGTTGATCAATTAATAAGTTATGATGATCTAATGACAAATATAGGGAAGGTTGGATGGTTGGATGGTTGGATGGATGGATATATGGATTTATGGATATGGGTATGGATATGGATGTATCGTACTCGTACTACTGTTGTACCTACTATCGATAGGTAAATATTATTGATACCCGTATGTAAGTGTAAGGCTCCCCTGATAGTTCTTAGTGCTCCCCTCTCCCCCTCCCC
>NGKJ01000291.1:0-11046 GCA_002162495.1 Myriosclerotinia curreyana | reverse complement strand
ATACGAAGGTCGCGGTCATTATGGTCGAGATTATAGGCTTCTTATAGGGTGATACGCTGAAAGGCCCTATAAGGTCTGTGTAAGGACCCATATAGGCTTGTTAGAGACCCAATAGGCTTTCTAAGGACCCATATAAGGACCTATATAGGCTAGAAAGGACCTATACAGGCTAGAAAGGACCTATATAGGCTTAAATAAGAACCCATATAGGCTTAGCGAGCCTATAAGCTTTAGGCTTGCCTACATGTTCAAATCAATCATAACCCTAATTAAGTATAAGTTTCAGGGTTTAATAGCTTATTTTAGTATGAATTTACAGGGCTATTGAAAATCATAATTAAATATAGTCTATTATAGGGCCTTTCAGCATATCACCCTATAAGAGGCCTATAATCTCGACCATAATGACCGCGACCTTCGTAGGCTTGCTTATTTTTTTGAGTTAATCTTAACCCTAATTAGGTATAATTTTTAGGTCTTGATAGCTTATTATAGCTTATTTATTCAGTAATCTGCAAGGTTATTGAAAATCATAGCTAAATGTAAACTGTTTATAAAGCCTTTCAGTGTGTTACCCTGTAAAAGGCCTATAATCTCGACCATAATGATCGGAACCTACATACAAAAACAATATTACGCGTAATATAAGTATGGTCATGGATATTGTTTCCAAATTACTATCTTTGTTACATTACTGTCTGTATTCCGCTCCACAATCTCCCATGGCCTCGAAAACATCTTTTGCTCTCGATCTATCCAATACACTTTGTATAGCTTCTCTATCCTCCACTCTGAACTTGAACGAAAACGCTTTAAGATTCTCGTCAATATGCTCACTGATTCCCATCCTTGCGCCGATTATCACAGCTCCCACATAATCGTGATCTAATACCCATCTAATAGCAACACTGGAAACTGAGACGCTATTTTTCGAGCCAATGGAGGCAAGTACTTCAAGTAGTTCTTGGAAAAGTATCCATCCTCCCCATATGTTGATCATTTCGAAGTATTTGCGATGACTTGGGGTCATGTTCTCGTCGAAAAGATTAGGAGCAGATTTTCCCACCCATTTATCTGCTAGGAATCCACCGCATAATGAACCATACGTGAGAAGTTTGACGTTGTGCTTTCTACAGCTTTCGGCCATCTTAAAAGTCGGTCGCAGGTCTATCAGAGAGAACTGCACTTGGTTTGATACTGCCTTCACTCCGCTCTCTAAGATTTCGCACATACGGTCGGAATCAAAATTGCATAGCCCCAAGCTTTGGACGTTCGGATGCTCGTATATTAATCGCGCTGCTTTTACATACTGATGATCGTTGTACTATATCATTCGTCAATACATATGATGTCCATACTCGTCTGGGGTGCACATACGTCTTGCCAGTGAAACTGAAGCAATTCCACGCTCGTAGAATTGATCGCTGCGAGACGCTCAGATATATTCGCATCCACAATTTCTTTGTTCACTTGAATGGGATCGAAGACTGCCCATTTCGTTGCACAGTAAATCTTCTCTGCATCTTGCTGCGCAGATCTAAATTGACCCTGGAGATCTCATCATTAGTAGGTTATTTTTCAATGACGAGGGCTTTCTTACGAATGTGACTTCAGCATCTCCATAATGATCGGCCATATCATAAGCAACGAGGCCAGAATCGACATGCTTTCTGAAATGACGATCAATCTTCGATCTAGAAGCAGTTCCCCATGCAGGACTAGAAAATTGCCATAGCCCCATAAATATTCTGGGTACTTCGGCTGATCCCAGTTGAAACGATTCTAGTGCAGTTTTGGAAGAATGAAATCCGTTTGTCAGGGGGTCCTTCTTCTGAGATTGGCCTTTGTTTCCAGTCCCTTCAACCAACTTCTCAAGACAACATAACCCACGATCAAAAGAAAAATCTTGCCTACGACTAATGGCTATTTCTTTGCAGGTATAAAGTGCACCTCTCAATGCTGCAACTGTTTGAGAATCCTTGGGGGTCATAGGTCGCATCCCGGAACTGGTGAGAAGTAATTTATGTAATGCTGTGGTTGATTGCACGATATCCCCATCAATTGCTGCGAGAACATCCATGATTCCTTCTCCCTCATCGGTACTTTCATCCCACTCAAGCTTTTGTATTTGTTGTACGACGTTTGTTAGAAGCTCCACACTTTCGAACCCGAATCCACAGCCCATGAGACACCTGTATCGACTTTGTATTAACTGAAGATCTGTAGTCGGTTTAGGGTAGCCGTTGGACGTCGTAAATAATGCCGGTATTGATGAAGGCCGGGTGTTTTCGAGATATTTCGACGCAAGTTTCGTGAGACCTGCTGTATTCGAAGTGTTCTCTCCCAAGAGGCCCCGAAGTATCGACCGCAGACCCTCCGCTGGCATGTTCGCGATTATACAGTCCGTCATCATGTTGACATGAGCAGCCTTCGCTGGAGACTTCGCATCATGGTTTTCGGTCCCCATGTTGCCGAAATGTGGTGCAATGAAGGAGGAATCGATTGATTGATCGTTAAGGGTCTTCATCTAAACTGCAAGTGAAAATTACCCTTTTGCGCGAATGAAAACGTCCGCTGTACTTCTGAACATTATAACCTTTAAGTCTTAGATAGATCGCTCAACTATCTATCCACCTATCCACTCTCCGTATTTCGCATTTCACCTTGAACCTTTACATAATTCATCGTGAAGATGTTCATGTTTGAAAGCTCCAATATCGATAGATCTTGGTGCCCAGGTGGAGAAATGCCTTATCATTTTCAAAGCCGAAAGCACTACTCCATGAATGCTGTAATAACTAGTGCGGGGATGGGTGTCGGGGTCTTAATAATTTCCGATATTTTGCCTATCACAGTTTGAACACCGATCCTATTCCGAATACATCAACTTCAAGATACCAAAACATTATTATTGACAATAATGTATTCTGACCTACAGGACTTTATCTGTTTTAATATTCGGTGCAAAATAATACCCATGGAGGTCCTCAACCCCTTGAATCATATATCATGTCGATTGAGGCCTTTCTGACATAGGGATATTCGTTTTTGACGTTCCCAGATTTGCTCGACAATATTTCATGGAATAGTTTCCACTCATGACTTCGAATTCAACTGGTTCAGTGGATCTAAAATCGTCAGTTATGAAGTATGAAGTATCCTCTCATCCGGTGGTTGATGTAGACACCGAGATGGGCTCAACTGATGATGTACCTGCCGGAGAGGAGCTCAAGCGAAATATGAAGGGGCGCCATATCAATATGATAGCAATTGCCGGCATGATCGTGAGTTATATTCGGAGCGGAAAATAAATAATTGAATGGAAAACTGATATTCAAAATCAGGGAACGGGTCTTTTTTTAAGTTCCGGGACCACAATTGCCCTAGCTGGTCCAGCCGGTGCATTTCTTTCTTACATTTTCATGGGGTTCGTGACGGCGGGGGTTAGCGTATGTTCCAAGGATTCCATACATCGAGGAAACTAGTGCATTAATCACCTAAATCACAGTACTCAACTGGTGAGATCACTGCTTTCATGCCGGTCACTGGCGGCTTCGTTCGTCACGCTACGGCATTCGTAGAGCCTGCGTTGGGGGCTGCAACGGGGTGGAACTTCTGTAAGTCGTTTCGATAATACAACTTTCGAGCTATCTTGCTTACATCAATTAGGGTACACCATGGCTATCTCGGTAGCAGCTGAGCTGAGTGCAGCTGCGACTCTTGTTCAGTTCTGGGATTCAAGCACAAGTCCAGCAGTTTGGATAACCGTATTCTTGGTAGTGATAGTCTGCCTCAATTTTTGTGGTGTCCGGATGTATGGTGAAGTATGGCTATCAAACTACCTCTCTACCGTGCTGTGACTAATCATTTAATCCTAGTCCGAAGTTATTTTTGCTTCCATGAAGATTGCTCTTATAATCGGTTTGATCATTGCGGGACTAGTTGTGGATCTCGGTGGTGGTCCAAAGGGAAAACGACTTGGGTTCACTTACTGGAAATCACCAGGAGCTTTCAATGAATCCCTTGTCGGTGGAAATACTGGACGATTTCTCGCATTCTGGTCCTCTCTTATTAGCGCTGCTTTTAGTTATGGTAACATCCAAGTAGTGGCACTATCAGGCACAGAAACAGCAAATCCTCGAAAGATTATTCCAGATGCCACGAAAAAGACATTCTTTCGCGTCTTTTTCTTTTACGTATTGAGTATTTTGATTGTGGGGATGATTGTGTAAGTTACAATCATTGTCATCACTCAGATTTACTAACAATTCATAGTCCATACGACAGTGAAGCTTTGTCTGTCTCCACTGGAACAGCTGCCTCTTCTCCTTTCGTCATTGCTTTCCAAGCTGCTGGAATCAAGGTTCTTCCTTCCATCATCAACGCTGTCGTTTGTACATCTGCTATTAGTAGTGGATCTGCTTGTATCTACCTGGCGTCTCGCACGCTTTATGGCTTGAGTGCCGATGGCCATGCTCCAAAGATCTTCATGAAGTGCAATCGATTTGGTACACCGTGGTATGCTGTGGGGCTAAGTGTACTTCCTTCGCCCCTTGTGTACATGGTTGTTAGCAACGAGGCGTCGGTTGTATTTGGATGGTTTGTAAACATCACTACAGTGGCAGGCTTAATTGGATGGGTTGTCATAGAAGTTACGTATCTCAGGTTTTTCTATGCTCTGAAGAAACAGGGTATTTCTCGTGATAGTATGAGACTCTCAAACGCCACTCATCCATCAAATGTTAATATCATCGTAGCTTTACCTTATAAGAGCCCTTTTCAGCCTTATGTAGCATGGATCACCGGATTCATCGTTTTTCTAATCATATTTTTCTCCGGTACGCTTTATATAATAGTGAAAGTTTTCTTCCACTAACAAAACACATAGGATATGCTGTCTTTTTTCCTGGGAATTTCACAGCTTCAGGGTTCTTGACATATTATATCAATATCGCAATTTTTATCGGTGCGCTTCCAAACCTTTTCCTAAATATACACTCTGATTAATATGCTCGCAGTACTATACGCATTCTTTAAGTTTTTCCTCAAATCTAAGGTGATTCCGTTGGATAACATAAACTTTGAACCAGAGTTAGACTCGATACGTCGATGGAAGGAGACATCAGAGCTCATGAAAGAAGAGAAGAATCTCGCCAAAAGAGTTTGGGATAAGGTTTTCTGAATTAAACATTTGTCGTATGAGTCTTGTGGGAAAGTGCAATATGTATCCATGGAGTACTTGAAGTTTAGCTGGTAATGAATCAAGTTTTATAGGAATTCCGTTTTGCCTGGGTCCTAGAAAATCTCCTCTGAACGCCAGTACCCGAGTTTGTCCATAATATTTACACCGTCTAGCTTGCTATCTGAGATCGGGATTCCAATTTCTCCAAATCTATTCTAAATTTCTAATGTCTGAACAGGTACTTTTCATCTCCTTTGTGAGCAAAATCTTTATTATAATCTCAAAGTTGGGAGAAGGGGGATTAGGAAAGTTCTGCATATGAAGTGGCGAACTGACTTGGTCTATGTGTTCTGCACTCCTCACTATGCTCTTCAACTTGAACTTTGACAATGAACAACCTGAATTAACATATCCGGCGGCCGCCGGTAGGCAAAACTCACTGGCTACCACGGATCCTTAAACCCGTGCGTACGAGATTTACTTCTCATTTCCGACTCTAGATGCAGGATTGATCGTCACATTGCAGGTTTTCCCCGCACCTAAAATGCAAAACATTCCATTGAAGTCAGATCGAAAGGCAAGATGGTTCCTATGGTTCTGTAACATGGCTGCGCGCCTCATTCAGCCTGAAATATCTCTTCCCCGCCCCCGCTTTCGATCCATAGATTCTCAGAAATTTGCCAGGCGAAAAAGCCCCATTTATGAGTATATCTTATTCGATTTTCTCATTTGAGAAATGAACAAATGATACATTTTCAAACATTGTTTCGCTAGCTTCTGTTCTCATCAAACGGTATTGTTACGTTCACGATGAGGATTTCGAACTTATTAAGTGTCATCAGTGTGACTGGAGCTGTTGCACAAAAGTTTCCCGATTGTGTGAATGGACCTGTAAGTCCGACCATGCCATTGAATTATAATGTCAATCGTTTTTTGGCTAACTAGTAACTGTAAGTTGGCAAACAATACAATCTGTGATACGACTGCCGATCCATATTCGAGAGCCACAGCTGTAAGTCAAAGTCATTCAACGTGTTACTCGGCTCGTTTTGTTGACGTTCCGTAGTTAGTATCACTGTTTACACTGGCCGAGAAAATCAACAACACGGGGAACACAAGCCCCGGTGTTTCAAGAATCGGTCTTCCTGCTTACCAATGGTAAGTTCTTCAACTAGAAAGTTTTTACATTGCTGAGGGGAATTTGTAGGTGGAACGAAGCCCTTCATGGCCTCGCTTATGGAACTTCTTGGGCACCTGCCGGGAAAGATTTCTCCTACTCGACATCCTTTCCCCAGCCAATTTTAATGGGAGCTTCATTCGACGATGAATTAATCCATAATGTAGCTTCTCAAATCTCTACAGAGGCGCGTGCCTTTAGCAATGCTAATCGATATGGTCTTAACTACTGGACACCTAACATCAACCCCTACAAGGATCCACGCTGGGGTCGCGGCCAAGAAACACCTGGCGAAGATCCTTTCCACGTCTCTAGTTACGTTAATGCACTAGTAACAGGACTCCAAGGTGGGCTCGATGATCTACCCTACAAGAAAGGGGTAGCGACATGCAAGCATTATGCTGGATATGATCTTGAGGATGGTGGTGGTGTGGAACGATATGCATTTGATGCTATTATAAGTCCTCAGGATCTGAGAGATTATTATCTTCCATCCTTTCAGCAATGCGCTAGAGACTCGAACGTTCAGAGTGTAATGTGTAGTTATAATGCGGTGAATGGCATTCCCACTTGTGCTGATGAGTGGTTATTGGGCAAACTCTTGCGCGACCATTGGGGGTGGAAAAAGGAGGATCAATGGGTCACTAGTAAGCGAAAATCTCTTTTTCGGTACACCTTTACAAACACTAAAACTATTAGGTGATTGTGATGCTGTTCAAAATATCTGGGACTCCCATAACTACACATCGACTCCCGAGCAAGCAGCTGCAGACGCCCTCAATGCGGGAACTGATCTTGACTGTGGTAAATTCTGGCCAAAGTATCTAGGATCAGCATACAATCAAAGTCTCTACAACATATCTACCCTAGATCGTTCTCTTATACGACGCTATGCATCACTAGTACGGCTCGGATATTTTGATCCTGCATCAATTCAGCCATACCGGCAGTTTGGTTGGTCGGATGTTTCTACTCCTGCTGCTAAACAACTTGCACTCCAGGCGGCTGAAGATGGAATTGTTCTACTTAAGAATGATGGATTACTTCCTCTTTCCTCGAACATCACAAAGCTGGCATTAATTGGTCCATGGGCCAATGCAACCATTCAGATGCAGGGCAATTACTTTGGACTAGCTCCATACTTACATTCTCCGTTATTCGCAGCACAAAATGCAGGTTTCAATGTTACATATGTAAAAGGTGCAGATATCAATTCTACAGACACGAAACAGTTCACGGCCGCAATAGCTGCTGCGCAAAAAGCTGATGTTATCATATACCTTGGTGGGATCGATAATTCCATCGAGGAAGAGGGAAAAGTAAGTTCCAGTCCCAAAGTTACGAATAACATGGATTTGACTGACCGTCTCCCAATTAGGACAGGTCAATCATCACCTGGCCCTCAACTCAACTATCCCTGATAAATCAACTCTCCAATCTCTCGACGCCCCTCATCATCTCCCAAATGGGCTGCATGATAGATTCCTCTTCTCTCCTTTCGAACCCCGGTGTCAACGCCCTAATATGGGCTGGCTATCCTGGTCAAGACGGTGGAACGGCTATCCTCAACATCTTAACCGGAAAAGCTGCCCCAGCAGGCCGCCTACCCATTACTCAATACCCTAGCAGTTACGTAAATCAAGTCACCATGACCGATATGAATCTTCAACCCGGGAAAAATAATCCAGGGAGGACATACAAATGGTACAGTGGGAAACCTGTCTTCCAATTTGGGTCTGGACTTCATTATACGAGTTTCAATGCCACCATTACACCGCCATCTAACTCATTTGATATTTCTCATCTACTTTCAAATGCATCGACATACAAAGACCTAACCCCCTTCATCACCCTACCCATAACCGTCTCCAACACAGGAACCACAACATCAGACTATGTACTTCTCCTCTTCCTAACCGGCACTTTTGGACCAGCACCATACCCCAAGAAATCTCTCGTTGCTTACACCAGAGTCCACGATGTCACCGGTGGTGCGACTGCAAATGCAGAATTGAAATTGAATCTGGCTAGTCTGGCTAGAGGGAATGAGGATGGGGATTTAGTGTTGTATCCAGGGGATTACAAGGTCGTGGTTGATGTTGATGGGAAGGATGAGTGGAGTTTTACATTGACTGGGGAGCAAGTGGTTTTGGATAGTTGGCCTGAGAGATCGACGGTGTAGTAGGACTCGGGATATACTGACTCCCATAGCAATTTTGGGGGCAATATCTTGTAGGTGTTTGGAATGAGTGATGCTGGACTTTCTGCGATTCACGATTCATCAATGTTGTTATGGTTTAGGAACTTTTATTCATGAGGGTACAAAATGTCAAAATGGTATTGGATAGCATTCTTTTTCTCATACCAGATTCATCATTAGTTCTTAGGTTAGGAAGAAATATCATTCACGATGGTCTCACTAAGTACGCATGATCGGCTGTAGTGAGAATACACAACAAGGCATTCTTATTCTTATTGCAGGTTTGAAATTACTTTGATCATTTCAGGGGGTCATTCGAAATTCAGATTTGAAAGTTGTTTGTTGACCATTTACAATTGATGGATTGAGTTTACTCCAAACCTCAGTTTATTTGTATATTGAGTATATTGTATGGTCTCATTGTTGGATTTGTACGGAATTATTTTAACGGCAGACAACTTGACTTTAGAAATCCTCAATAACTTAGTCTACACCCTTGGCCTATACCTTTAGTCTTGAGCTTTTGGGAATTCAATTTCCTCCACAGCACCTTCAATTCTCTCAGCAGCACGAAGTATCCTCGCCCAACTCGCACAACCAAGCATAGTTTTGCATAAATTTCCTTTTTCATCCCTTTCCTGTTCATTTTTCTCCAACCCCTTACTTAAGCTAAACTTGTCGTTGAATTTCTTCGCATGATCCTCGGAAATTGTATAAGGACGGCTACCACGATAGTACAATCCATCTTCGGGATCCAACATGAACTCTTTTCCCCAATTAGCAATACGACGGATTTCGGCTTGGAGTTGTTCTTTGTGGGTATGTTTGGCGAGGGAATAATACCCATCTACAAGATGATGTAGGAAGAATGATCCATCCGAGAGCATTCTTTGAGATGGATCGGGAATGCAGTGATCGTAGAGTGGTGCCTCTGGATTCATTGTCGCTTCTGCAATTTCTATTGCTGTCCTCAAATACTCATCTTTATGGGTAGCCTCGTAGAGAAGCGTAAAACCGTGAATAGCAAATCCACTATTATAAGTCCATTTCATCCGATTGATCTCTATAGATCCATCTTCTTTATATGCCAATTGGTCCCATATCAGTTTATCTTCAGGATCTTGCAAGTTTTGTCTAAGCCAGCATAATGCCCGTTCGGCGAATCCCACAAGATTACTATCAGGTCTGATTGCTGAAAGTCTCAAGGCTGATATAGCGGCTGGGCCAGTGGAACAAGCCGCTCGAGCATTCTGGTTCGAGACATGCCATGGAATACCTCCATCCCTTCTTCCAGATGGAATTATGAAATTGGTCAAAATATCCTTCGCTTGACTCAGGTATAGGCCCTGCCCTGTTGTTTCAGCGGAAGAAATCAAAGCTTGCACCGCATGAGCATTGTCATCATAATAAATATCGTTGTTTCCTGGAAACATCTTCCAGGCGCAGAATGCATGCCGTTCAGGATTCCAATATTGTTGGTGGGCACATATGGTCTGGTGTATTCGCAAATGATGAAGACAATCTGCCATGGCATGTAGCATTATCGAGACTGGCCATACTACATATCCGAAATCGTTCTCCGGCCCGAGTGTACTTTCGGATTTTGATTTGGCTTGGAATTGATTGTTCTTGCTGGAGTAGAAGTACTGGAACGTTCTTTCAGCTAATAATGATGATTCCATTTTTAATTGCAATAGTGATTGATCTGAGATTGAGGATTGGTGCCATTGCTGCCACCGCTGGTCCTGTTGCTGATTATAGGGATGCTGAGGGTCATACTCCTCAGATTTATTAAGCTTTTCTTTAATACCGTGGAAGAAGTTCCTCATTGTGATTTATAGTGTTG
Organism: Myriosclerotinia curreyana; assembly: GCA_002162495.1. NCBI lineage: Eukaryota > Fungi > Ascomycota > Leotiomycetes > Helotiales > Sclerotiniaceae > Myriosclerotinia > Myriosclerotinia curreyana. Next base: position 641 of record NGKJ01000291.1, on the reverse strand, counting down.
GTCTGATGGAATTTGAACAATATGTAAAGAGGATAGTTGAGTTGTTGTTTCCTGATGAGAGAGAAAGAGAAAGAGAAAGAAATCCTTTCTTTCCTCTTATTTTATGGAATGCCACGTGAATGTCTATGACGTTAGCTGGGGGTTTCTGTGTTTGGAATGCGGGTTTGATACGGGGGTTTGGTACGGTACGCTTACGCTCCAGGACCCTTACTACAGGGTGCTACACACTATATTTTAGGGTGTAGAACCTGAGGCTTTAGGGTTAATAAAGTTAATAAGTCTCGTCGAAAATGGAAACTTCGATATATGTTTCTTAATATATATTTCTTAATATATTTCTTCCTTTTTCCTTCAAGATTTATATCTTCACAATATCTGAACAATTTAAACGCAAAAATATAAGGTTATCCTCAAAATCCCTTTTCAAAAAAACCCCCTCCCCCCTTTCCCCACCTTACATCATCCCTTTATCACAAAAATTGACACTCAAAGCCTTTTCAGACTAACATATGCTTTCAATGGAATCAAGTAATAAAAGTTACCTAGATAAAGATAGTCAAATCATTATATACTGAGTAGTTTATTACATGTTGTACGAAGTACTTGGCTAAAGTCTTACATGCTGCCCCGCACTGCCCCCC
>NGKJ01000290.1:0-11518 GCA_002162495.1 Myriosclerotinia curreyana | reverse complement strand
ACCCCCTCGCCCCCTCAATATCCACCGCAAACCCCTCCTTCTCAAACCACCTAAACATACTGCCGACATCCGGATCCAGAACCCCCTTGACCAATTTCCCCACCACACAAAACGTCTCGGGCATCTCTCTGCCCGTCACCTCTTTGAAAATCCTCTTCCCTTCTTCGTAGTTGAGCGTCGCACCTGCTATTCCTATTTTTCTACCTGCGAATTGTTGTGGGGAGAGGAGCGCCAGAGAGGCCAAGATACCAATGTCGTGTACGGAGACGAGTTGGATGGGTCGAGAACCTACTTGCTCCCACATTTTCGCAAAGGCTTTGCCTTCGAAAGTGGGCGTGAGATTTTCCATGAATGTGACGGGGCGGAGAATGGTCCAGGTCATTGAAGAGTTTGTACATTTCTCGATGAGCGTTTTTTCGATGTTGTATTTACTCCTGATGTGTGGGACATTGGTGGGCGTGTGATCGCTCACTGAATCGCCTCCCCTATCGGCGGATGAAAAGACAAAATGGGAAACTCCGTGGTCGATACTAGCATCGATGAGATTGCTCGCTTGGGCTTCCTCGAATCCTTTCTTACCATGGGCGGTAATGCAGAAAACGGCGTCGACGGGACCAGTTTGTCTAAAAATGGATGCCGAGGAGAGAGATGTGATGTCACCGTATACGAGACGGATCTGAGGGTCTGAGGCGAGTTTTAGGGCGGAAGGAGAGGAGAGGTTGCGGGTTAGGGCGAAGATTTGGGGGGTGGGGGTTTGAGTTAGAAGAGAATTTATTACGGCGTTGCCTTGTTTGCCAGTGGCTCCTATAACGAGAATAGTTTTTGAGGACATTGTGAGGGAGCTATGAGTGACGTGGAGTATAGATAGAGATGGATTGATAATGGGATATTGAGAAAGTCAGATTTAGCGCGAAAGAAACAAGCTTAATAGAACGGTGAAGTGGACGAAGTTCTGCAAAGGATTTATAATTCATGAAAATGAGGAAATAAAAATCAACGTGTCCGTCATCTATATATACTACCTACATTCTCATAACCCATCAAACTAGCGCGTAAAGCCATAATGATCCTCAAACCCATTTATTACTATGAAGTTATGGCCGTAACGGACCCCATAATGTTCCGCTTCTGTTCCGCTTAAGCATTGCACTGGCAAAGCATATTATTTTCCGATACCCAATAAGAAATCGTCATAAGCAGGATTAGACCGAAAATAGATTTCTGAAGGAAGATCTGCTGGCTGTTCAACTGCGATTCTAAGGCGCAGCAGAAATGAGTAGCGAATGTTCGTTGGCTGGTCTCAGCCGCACGTTAATCTGACTGTAGGATCAACTGTCCGGGGGAACTTTACCCCGCGTCGGGCTTTACGCTGACGATTTGCGGAAAATTGATGGGAAATCTTGATACTAGAGGTCTTTAGCTAAGAAATGAGCTAACTAACTCTAGTATGCCACTATATTTTTTAGCAGAACCGTGCATCTCATTATTACCAAAATAGTATAGTGAGTTGATGAATAATACTGCAGATGGAGGTAAAGGGACGAATCACAAAGATCCAAGCTTACTGGAAGCAATAATACAATGGGAGGTGGATTTACCAATTCTTACACTAAATCAATTGCGAATCTTCGTCACATATATACCGGTAGATAGACATTACCGCCAGTTGTAGATGGCGGACGGCCATTTGGAATCGGAAGCTCACAAGTAAGATCTTACAAATGAGTTCTTCTATACCAAACTTTGTCAAAAGTCATAAGCAATATATATCATCATCATATCAAACGTATGCCAACGATGGATGAGTTTGAAGACCCAAGAGAAAAATAACTGTAGAGCGGGGTGGGTGGATTGCGGTTAAATAGGATTGCCCCACTGACTAATCAAAAACCCCCACCATGATAACCTCCAAAAGAAGAGGAAGAAGGTTCGCAGTGGAACCTTCCTCCTTCCACTCCTGTTCACAAAAAAAAAAAACCTAAAATCAAACTCATAATCTTCAAAAAAGCAAAATTTTATTGATGAGAGTGGGATTCGAACCCACGCCTGTTTCCAGACCAGGAGATTGAAACAATCTTATGTTAAGCTATAACCTTAACCTGGCGCCTTAGACCAACTCGGCCATCTCACCATTTTTATTTGGGGTAGGAAATATAATTATATATTGATGCTGGTACTGAGAGTGGGATTCCCCATATAACATACTGGCTGGACTTAAGGTTACATATCACGACCCTTCGTTATATCCTCAAAAATGATGAGATGGCCGAGTTGGTCTAAGGCGCCAGGTTAAGGTTATAGCTTAACATAAGATTATGAAGGTAAGGGGGTAATAACCCCCCTTACCAAAGACTCCAAAGTATATACAACATCTTGCTATACCTCATGAATATCTTCATCTCTTCAACAACACGAAGTACCGAATTGCGAATGACCAGGCGAATAACACAGGCTGCAAAGTTCAAGAAGTCAAATCAGGTATGCAATAGTCAGGGCTGTAGTCCGCTAATGAGAGGGTTTCGATTTTTTTCAATTAAGCTCATGTATTGAAACTATTTTATGCCAAAAAGTCATTTGGAATATTGAATATATATAAGTTATTTAACTTATCTGGAGGATTCAATTTATTTATTACTGTATAAATTAGTTAAGGAGATAATATTTATCTGAAGATAAACTTGTTTATTAAAATAAAGTTTTATACTACCAAAAAAAATTTTGTATATATAAAATAATAAAATAATTAAATATATATAAGTTTATTTTATTTATATATTAGTTTTTAAAAGACTTTTAAGAATTAATTAAATATTTTTAATTTTATAAGAAATATATTCAAAATTTAAATTTAACTATAAAATTTATTATTTTTATAAAATATATATATATATATATATATAGAAAGTTATTAATGATTAATGGTATCACGTAGAATAACATAGAGTATAGTAGGTAGGGTTTATAGTTAGTTGATTAAGTTAAAAGAATAAAAGAGCTATTCTTTTTTATATAAGATTTATATATTTAATCTAGGACAAAGAAAAGAGCTTAAGCTTAATTAAGTTAAACCTTTATTAAATCCTAGCTTTAATATAATATAGTTACTAACTACTTTCAATATACTTTTTAATTAATAACCTAAATAGTATATCTTTAAAATCATTTTTCTATTCTCAAATACTTTTTGCTATTATTTTTTACATTTTTTTAATATATTTTATTATTATTGATTTGTACATTCTAAAACTTCAATAACTAAACTAATCTATTTTGAAATTATTCTATATATAGTATTTCAACAAATCTTATATATTTGATAAATAAAAATGATTTTGTTAATTTATTTACTATTTATTAATTAATAAAAACAAACTATAGATTTATATAACTTTGTATTATTTGCTTGTAAATATAATAGTATTTTACTATTATATATTTAATTTTTTAATAAATTTTAAGGTTTTTGGTTAAAGTAAAACTACTTTAATTGTTTTTAGTAATTCTAATATTTTGAGATTTTAGTATAATATATTTAATTTTTATTAATTTAGTTAGAAATTGTTTAATTTATAAAGTTTTTTAAATAGTTTTGTATAAATTATAATATTTAGATTTTATAAAATTAAAAGCTATAATTAATTATTTTTTTGATTATATAAAGATTATTTTTTTATATATAAAAAAAATATAATTAGATATGCTTTTTTTAAAAAAAAGATTATTAATATAATTTGAATTTATATATTTTTTAATAATATTATTATTATTGTTTTTATTAAATATTATAATATAATTAATAATATCAATTAAATATCTGAAAATATAATTGTAATATTTTATATAAATTTTTAAAGAATTAGTAAGAAACTAATAAAGAAAACTAATAATATAAATAATATTAGTTTAAATATAAAGAAATCCAAATAATTTGATTTTAGATTAATATAATATAATAAATTGTTTATTTGTAATATTTTTATAAAAAACTATATCTTTATTTGTATTTAATATTATTAAAGTAGTTTTTGTTTTACAATTCTTAAATCTAAATTTAAGAAAAATCTTTTAAATATACAAATCTTAATAAAAAATGATTATTTTATTTAATATATTTTGATTAATTTTTACTTCAAAAAAATAAAAAATGAAACCTAAATCTTTTATTTTAAATTTCTTTATAGAATTAACTTTAAATTCCAAATATTCTTTTGTTTTATTAATAATCAAAAAGTTGTTAATATAAATAATAATTATAACTTTTAAAACTTTATTAATATAAATATAATTATTAGTTTTTAATAGTTTAAAACTAAACTTAAATAATACAATTTTTAACGTTTTTTATTATTGTTTTAATATTTATTTTAAATTGTAAAAAGCTTTTAGTAATAAATATACTTAAACAACTTTATTTTTATTTTTTTTAAATTATTCAAACTTTATTTTATTCTATTTCTAAAATAATAATATTTCTATATAAATTAATAAATCACTAAATATAATAATATTTAAGAATACTATAATTATATTTATTTATTATATTTTAAAACTATATTTCGCTATTATAACTATAATTATTTTTTATAAAAGATTTTTATATACTTTTGCAAAAGTTTAATCAAAATCCTTACTATATCTTTATTTAAAATTCTATATAACTTAATAAATTTTATATTTAACGATTTTACCCTTTTTATTATATTTATATTTAAAAATATATTTAATATATAAAATCTTAATACTAATAATATTTAATTTCTTAATAAGTTTAAAAGTTTTATTATTTAAAATTAATTGATATTTGGTTTTAATAGATTTAATTTATTTATTTTTATTAATTAATCTTATTGCCTTTTTAAATATTTTAAAATTGTTTTTGAAATTATTAATAATTACAATATAAATACTACAAGCAATAATATATTTTTGTTTAAATATATCCATAATAAATTCATTTAGCTTATTTTTCTTATTCTTGAATTCTTTAGAATATCTTTAATTATATTTTAATTTGAAAATAACTTTTTCTCCTATATTAATTTAATCAAATAAATCTTTGTTTTTAAATTTAAAATATTTTTTTATAACATTTAAATTCTTATTGATATCTATAACTGTTACGCAGATTAAACCAACTATATAAAGCATAAAAGGAGTAAGTGAGAAGAGACTAAATTGTTTAAACATGTTTTTGATCCTTAGGATCCTATTGGTTGCTATATACAAGTTGCTATAGTAATTACTTCTAAATAAAGTATTCTATAGTACAATATTAAAAAGATCTATAACAATTAAAATAGGGTAGTAGTGCAGGGTTTAAATAATCGGCATAGATAAGCCGGGAAACGCGGGAATTGCGGTAAACGCGGAGTAAAAAATAGGATTTCCGTGACAATAACTAATTTATTTAGCTAAATATAAATAAAACTATTTATAAGTATTAAATCATTTTGTTCTTTTTTTCTATATTTTGATATTATAGATTATTATTATTATTATCAAAATTAATAATTAAATCTAATTTACTAAATTGAATATTTGAAAATCAAATAATTTTGTTCTTTATATAAATTAAAATATATATTTTATAAATATAATTATTTTCAAATTTTATTAGAATATCTTTTTCAATATAAAGTATAAATTTATAATTTGCAACTTATTTTTTTTAAAAATATAAATATATATAATATTATTTATTACTTTTAAATAAAATATATCTAATTGATTATCAATATTAAATTTAATATAATAAATATAAGTTTTATATAGTATAATCTTTTTAGAAAGTGTATAAGTAATTATCTGATTTATAATATAAGTTATTTTTTAAATTAATTTAAATTAAAATATTAATAAAGTATTTATTTCAATAAAAACAAAATAAAGCTTTTTCAGAATTATATAAATTAAGTATTTTGAAATTTTATTTTAATTAAAAATAAAAAAAGTTATTAATTCCAAAAAAATCTAGATTTAATTACTATATAATTAACTTCAATAATCTTTTTATATTCGTTACTTTTATTAAGTTTTTATATTTTAATTATAACTTTATATAAAGTTTTAATATATTCGTTTATTAAATAAATTATTAGTTTAGTATTATCTTTGTTTTTATATATAAAAACTATTTGTTCTTTTATTACTTTGTTTATAAATAATATAATATATTCATATTTATTTAAACTAATAGAATAAATCTTAATTATATTTATATTTATTTTTTTAAAAAAACTTAATATATAATAATTAACATTTTTATAATAAATATAATAAAACTTTCCTAGTTTATATAGTTTATATATATTCTTATTTTTTTTTAAATATTTAGTTAAATCTTTTAATAAAAGTTTTTAAATTATTTTTTAAATATTTTTAATATTCTTCAAAGATAAATATTTAAATCAATTATATTATAATTTTATAGTATTAGCTTTTAGTGATTATATAGTATAATTTTGGAATGCTATAATAGGTGAATATTAATATATATTTGAGGGTTATAGTAATTGGGTATAGGCAATTGTTTTCTCGCCTGATAGTAATATAGTAGTATCAACTTCTGGTGATTGTATAGTGCGACTTTGGAATGCTACAATAAGTGCATATCAGTATACACTTGAAGTTCACTCAACAATTAACACTATATCTTTTGATAAAACAGTCTCTTATCTCGATACAGAAATTGGCAGAATCCTTATTAAAGACTTGTTGATTCCAAACTCCTCACCAATTCAGAATCTTTCTCAAAAACCTAGGTATACAAGCTTTGGCATTAGCCTTGATCAAAAGTGGATCACCTGGGACTCAAAGAATGTACTATGGCTTCCGCGGGATTATCGACTAGTCTGCTCGGTAGTGTCACAATCTACATTGATAATTGCCATCGGCTGCTTAAGAGGCCATGTACTTATCTTTAGATTCTCAACCGACAAGGTTTAATGTGTTACAGGACATACTGCAACATTGAAATTGCGCAATGAGCTTAGCTCATTGCTCAATAAACTAGGTTTCGGTGTGTCCTAGGGCGTAGCGTAGTTTTGGGAATATGAGGCAATTCTACAATGAACTAGCTCATATCGTAACAGCCCTTAGTACCCACTACACCACCCACTATACCACAATTTCATCAATTTGACATAGAATTTCAAATTCAATTTATTCAATTGCCTTTGATTTATGAATCAGTTTATTGAGCAATGGATTATATTATATACATAAACGGGGTGTGTTTGAATTCGTTACTTTTTGATCGTAATACCACCATTTTCCCATAATAAATCTCCTAAATCTGATCGTGTACCTTGGATCTCTTCCACATGTTTTCTGAGGATTATTGGAAATAGAGGTAATCCTAGATATCTTGCAGCTCTTTCATAGTCTGCTTGAAGGTTAGAATGTAATGGAGTGCACCATGAAGCTCTTTCATAGTTTGAGCAGCCTATATCTGTATTTGAAACTTTGTCTGTATTATCACTATTGCTTCCAGCCAGCTTCAAGGTCTCGACTTGTCTAGAAATTACGCGTCTCGATCAGCGCTCTAATCTTCAAGTCGATTATCACACCCAGGGCATTATGGTTGAGAATTATTCGAGAGAGCTTAAGCTTACCAAACGAATGGATCAAGACCCTCAAAACGAGGAGAGTTTCAAATTGAAGAAAGGGGAGGCTGTATGCTGCCCCCTCAATTGTAAGCATCAATGAAATGCTGCATTTGTTTTAGCGATAGCAACTTCAGTAACAAAGTGTCCACTATATGTCAATTGAATTTATCTCGATAGTTGTCTGATCAAGTGCTGTGTTAACCTTCCTGATATTGCTTTTACAGATTCACTATTTACATTTGGGAGATACATTGCTAATTTATTCATTAAATTCACAGTTTCCTGTATAAAGCTAAATAATTATCTTGCATTTAGGTAGACAACTCTTACAAACGAAGTTCAGTCGCATCTTTTTCTGCTCAAAGCTAAAAACCCATCTTTCTTTACTATCAACGAATCCTTATGGATCCTTGCAAATCCTGATTATCTCACTATATATTAAATTCAATCTACTCACAATGGTTCATTATATCAATTTGGATCCAAATGATATCAACATTGTTTCTAATGATGATATCGCTAGTATATTGAATGAGTTTTGATGGGCGGTAATGCAAAGATCTATAATATAAGTGTTGCGTCTCTTGGTAGACTTTCATCGTCTTTTCGCATATAGTTAGGGCCAAGAAACCCCCAGAATGGGACTTCCGCCAGCCATTTCAAATAATTTTATATCTTCCATTTCATTTGGTAGCCAACTGAACTCCTCCAGATTCGAGAAATCGTCTCCACGTCTGCATCGAGAAGGTTCTGTTCTCTGGGTTTCAGAGATTTTCCATTCTCATTGCATTTTCTTGTTCAGGACAAAGTTTACCACCTCACTCATCTACATAAGTTTTTCCGAAACTGGGTATGCTTTTTTAAATCGATAAATCAATTTTTATTCGAGTTTCTAGAAACTTTATACAAGATTGATTATTGATAAGTTGTTTTATATTCCTTTCTTTCTCGGATATTATAATAAAAGTTCCAATGTTTAATAACAAGTTATTTTATTAAGCGATTTTATACAAATGATTAATAAGGAAGTAAAATCAGTATTAAATTATAAAATCACAAATTAAACAATTTATAATATAAAGAAACAATTAAACTTAAATCAATTAAGAATGTAAATGTAAATCTTCCAACTTTAGTATTTTTTTAATAGTATTAATTAAAGATTTTATAAGATTAATAATAATTTGAAATTCTAAATTAAATATAGCGAACTTTTTAAGATTATTTATAAAATCCTTGATTATTCAAGGATTATTTATAAAATCCTTGATTATTCATGTTAAGTGTGATATGCAAGGAATCAATCTAATCATAGAATTAGGCCAAGACTTTTCATTAATTCTAACTAAAAGGAATATAGAGGGTTTATATGCTTTTCTATATACAATAGAAACTTACTAATAACTTGTTAGAAATCCAATATATATCTGAATAATATCCGAAAACTCTAATTCTTTTAAAAGTTTTGTTAAAATTCCTTTATATAGCCCTTTTGTACAGCCTTTTTAATCTTTAAATACAAATAGCTTTTAAATTATAAACTTTATTAACCTTCGAATACAAAGTACTAGTTAAGTAATAAGTTTCTGCTTTTTGATTTGTAATAAAGCTTTCCTCTTTGTACTTATTATCCTAAAGAGTTTTGTTTATAATTCTAGGAATGTGATATTGTTGCCCTGTTTATATATAATAAATGTAATCTTATATAAAAGATGTTACGCAGATTGAACCAATTATATAGAGCATAAAAAAAGTAAATAGGAAGAAACTGAATTGCTTAGACATGCCTTTAATTTGTAGGATCTTATTAATTGCTATATACAAGTTGTTATGGTGATCACTTCTAAATAAAGTATTTTAGAGTATAATACTAAAAAGGTTTATAACAATTAAAATAAAGTAATAATAAAGGATTTAAATGATTAGTATAGATAAGCCAAGAAATATAGGAATTATAGTAAACGCGAGGTAAAACATAGAATTTCTATAATACACTTTTTAAATCGAAACATATCTTGATTTAATTAATAGGAAAGTTATAAAACAATTAAATTAAAAGAAAATATACTTTAAAGGATTAAGAACACTTTAATCGCTTTTAATTTTTAGGTTAAATAGGCGAAATAAACAATAAAAAAAGAATTTTTTAATAAAAAGCTGTATATTATTTATGGATATACTGTTTTAAAGATCTATATATACAATATAAGCCTTTCCGAACTTTATTTCAAGTTAATAATTATAGAAGGCAGTATAAATATTGTTATCATTTAAATAAAAGAAAAGTTTTGATATTTATAAAGACATTTAATATATATATAATCAAAATCGAATAATCTTAAATTATTATAACTTTTTAAGTAGAAAAGTCTTTATTATATCGTTTACTGATTGATTTTAAAAGTAATATGGATAAAATAAGTATAAGAGAATTGAAGATATCTTAATTTTATAAATTTATTTCAAACTTATTTTTTTAAACGATTATGTTTAAAAGTAAAATTTCTTTTAAGGTTAAAATCATGTTTATTAGAAATATTATAATTGTTAGAAAGGTTAAAGCTTTTAAAAAGGCTATTATTTTAAACAAAACTTTTATTAATTTAAAAGTAATAATAGTTAATAATTTTGATTCTTTAATAAATTTTTATTTTACTAATAATAATAATATATCGCTTTTTAAATTATTTTTATTATATAATCTTTTAAATCCAAATTGTATTTTAAATATATTAATTAGTACTTTTAATTTCACTTTTATTTTTCCAATTTATTTCATTATAATTTTTTATTCTATAATAGAATCTTTTATTAAATCATTATTACAATTTATTTTTTATAAAAGTAAATTTGTTTTATTACAAAGTATATTCAGTTTTTAAATAACATTTTGCTTTTTATCTTTAATAAATAATTTAATTCTTAATATTTGTTTATATTTATATTAATGTTTTTATTTTATGATTAATTTAAGTCTAATTTTTACTTTACTTTTTTAAAAAGTAATAAAAATGTTTGAAATCCTTTTTTTAATTCTAAAAATAATTAAAAAGATATTGCTAATTAATTGAATAAAAAAATTGTTTAATATTTGGATGTTAATAATGTGATCAAGATAGTAAAGATAATAAATAGCTTTGGGGATAATAATAATAAAGCTATTTTTATAAATTCAAATAAAAAAAAAATTAGGAATTCTGAATTAAGATTTTTGAAAAAAAAAAGGGTTAAGTATATTCTTTATATTATTGAATTCCTAATATTATTAATAAGCATTTATATATAGAGTGTATAAGATTTTTAATTAATAGTTGTGGTAATAATATTTATTGTATTAATATTATTTTAAATTTGAATTAATATTTTAATTGTTATATTTATATATGTATTTCTTTTTTGTTTTATTTATATAATCTTGTGATTTTACTTTTTAAAGTTTTTAAGTAGAAAAATAAATTAATGAGTAATTTTATTATAATTAATTTAGGTTAATAAGGAAAATTCAAAATATATTCTAAATTTTTTATTTTGATGTTTTTTTAATTATATTTACTTTTATTCTTTAGTTTGTAAAACAAAATACTTATTTTATTTTAGGATCTTTAGAAATATTATATTATTATATATATTATACTTAATATTTTTAAGAAAAGTAAGGATAATTATTATAAGGATTAGGAATCAAGTTTAAATAACAAAGATAAGTTGTTTGATGGGGAAAATAAAGAAGATTTTAATAAAAAAAACTTTTTTATTAAATTTTTAAAAATTTAAAAAACTATTAATAAATTTAAAAGCTTTATAAATAAAGGAAAATTAAAAAAAAAAAGGTAAAAAAAAGTCTACAAAAATATATATAAATATTTTTTAAATATTTGTAATAAAATCTTAATTTTTTCTTAATTTATTAT
>NGKJ01000289.1:0-11741 GCA_002162495.1 Myriosclerotinia curreyana | reverse complement strand
CAAAGGTTAAAAATTGGGCTGGGAGTAGGGCAAAAAAATTAACCTTTGTTTAGGGGGGGGGAGAGTACTATTTAGTATTAAGTCATTATACACACCCATGCTTAAGCGAATGAAGTTGATTTATTATACAGTACTGTACGGAGGAAGTAGTATATAAAATTTCTGGCGTAGAAACTTAAATCACAACTGGGGAAGAGTATTCCGTACGAGACGACGTAATTATTTCTTTTGATCCATGACAATCTCCAGACAACTACGGAGTACTTCGTACGGAGTTCTAGAATAATAATGAATATTCCATAATTTACGAAGTAGACCTTGATGAAACAAAAAAGAAATCTCCACCCAACTTCCCCATTCTTCTTCACAAGGGCCGGGGGGGACGCCAAATCATTCCCTTGTTATCCCTTCCGACTTCTGGGAGGCTTTCTGCATTCAAAATATTGGTGTGAGTGGAGAAAAGATGAAGAGAGAAACGCTGAAAAGTAAGATTGAAAAAGTAGTTTTGTGCTCCTTTTACTGTTTTGTGCTCCTTTTACTCCATTATCGTCTCACATTCTTCTATCTGAGAATCAAAAGAAAGCCCGGGTGTTCTGATTGTGTTCAGATTTGGTTTATAGGGGGGTTTTGTATCTTCTCATGATCATGGAGGCCCGTAGCCTGGCGGTAAGTTTGTTCCCATTCAACCGTAATTCCAAGTGTAGCAAACACAAACGCATTGAGCAAATAAATGTGTAAATACAACGACTACTATTTTATCTCAAATTTAGGGGTTATAGCTATTACTTTCTTATTCTTTCTGCTTTGCAATCTTTGTCATCACAGTTGTCTTGCGAATATATTTTTCACTCGGCGATATCGGTTTTCTATCAACTACTGCCTCTTAGGCGAGTCTTATAGCGGACATTACAGTCACAACCCCGAAATTTAACTTCTATTCAACAGACTGAACTGGATCAACAGCTCTCCAACTGAAACGGACTATAAAACCGGTGAAGCTAGCCGCTTGAACCTTCCGTCCGCAGATCAAATGCGGGGAATATCTTCACTGTGACTGGATCCAAGTAGAATCTTAGACCTGGTACGAAGTAGTTGACTATCAATTCCATAAGCCTGAGAAACTACCTTCACTCGCAACAAATAGATGCCTTTTCCACCAAGAACTATAAACTTTATTTGCAGACAATACCTTGAGTTACCCCAGATATACCCTCCCTACCTTTTGCCTAGCCTCGATTTTGTTTGAAAAGATGTTTGTATTATGGAATGGCCGGTCCGTATTCTTAGCGTAGGATACGACTTACTTGCACCGGGTTGAAAGATTTATATCTTGAAGTTGATCTAGAGGTGTCGATATGCCTCCCTATCCCTCTATTCTAGACACTGCCGAAACTATTGTACTACCGGTAAAACCCCTTAAGCTTGGCAATAATCGACTTCACATGCTACGGAGTATATTTATTATCTTTAAATCGCGGCCACTAAACGTCAAAAGTCAAAAACATCCCTACTAGTTATATTGGACATTTCGGGGTTTCAAAAATAATGGAGTAGTGGTTGCCCCAAATTTTCCCTTCATATGTCAGTACTAGTTCTAATCTTATATATAGTATTGAATGCAACCGACTCACTCCCTTTACTGTTAGAGATCCTGTACGGAATAATAAGACCCATACCATTACAGTAATTCATGGGATTTAAACTCAAAACCCGATATTATGGTTGAACACTGTGCAAGTTCAAATTCAATGAAAAAGGTTCGGGTAGAACCTGTAAATAATGCGGCGTCGGAAAATAGGTATGAAAAGTTAACCGATTCTAAAAGCCCCTTCATCTTCTTTAATCTCAACCTTCAACCTTCAACCTCTATTCCCAACTTCCTAACCTTCAACACCCTCTTACTATCACAAAAATTGCTATTCATGACTTACGATAAAGTGATCAATAACTAAATGAAAACAGAAAATTGCGAAATCGCCTCTCGCAGAAAGCCTTTCGCGCTCGACAATCATTACATATCAAAGAGCTTGAGAAAAAGCTTGAATGGGCCTCAAAACCAGAATCAGATCAAAATGCTAAGCTGGAAGAGACAAACAAGACACTGCGTGGTCAATTACTCGATTGTCACAAGAAATTAGAGAGCTTTCAAGTGACATTAAAAGCCCTAGCAGACTCTGTCGCATATGCTTTGGGTATCGAGGTAGGTTCATCTCAATTAATGAACCACTCCCCCCAATACATTACCCAACTTTCCAATTCAAGCTTCCTAAGATGACTGGACTAAGTTACACTTAACTTTAGCAGAAACCCGCCTCGGATCTTGAGCCTAAATTTCATAGTCACGATGATAGTGATAATGCCGAACCTGAAGCACCACCTGTGCAAGAAGGTGTAATAAGTGAATGGACTTCTGGGAACGAAACATCATTGAACCCTACCTTCTATGACTTTTCAGACATACCTGTCACGAATGATTCTTTACCAACACAATCTCTCGTTCTCTCTCCAAAACAAAGATCATCCCAACCTAACATCCACGACAAGGGCCATATCGAAAACGAGACTCTCGTCACATCCGCTGTACCACGATTACCTTCAAATGATATGTCTCATTTTTCTACACGGGAAGCCTTCAATCCAATAAACTTGACGGTTTCAACAGCATATGAACATATGACAGGGCCGGAACAATATAATAGTTACCTTGGAAATGATTCCATGATACCACAAGAGCAAACGATACATATTAACAACACAAATTCACCATTCTCAGATCATATCACCGTTTTTGAGAATCTCCTGAGGCAAAAGTTGAGTAAAACGCCAGCACTGATCCGCAGCAATGAAAGGTGCGCTCCTCTCCCATTCGAATATTGCTCTATGGAATATCTCAATTTGACACGACCTGAGCTCATTATCGGTAGCCTTTTAAACTCGGCATATTTCATGCTATCTTCTTTCATTTGCGCGTCATGGCCTGCTATGACTTCTTGGCATTGTATTACTAAATCCCATGTACCTGTCACCAAGATCATCACATATCATATCAATCCAGCAGCTGCTACATATGCCGAACTTGCCACGATCGGAGCCTGGATACCTACAAGGTTGCAAATGTCTATTCCTCATCCAGCGGTAATAGATTGGGTACCATTTCCATCAATACGAGACAAGCTCATACTTTGCCACTCTGGTAACCCATGTCTGGATCAGATTATTTGCGAAATTGGAAATAGTTATGCAGTGGAAGCTGATGTGTCCAAACTTGTCATGGGAGTTCATGCTACAAAAGGGTATATAGGTGTTTGGGATCTAGTTCGATCTATTTCTCCGGAAGCAACCAAAGCATCATCGGCGTTTTTAAATGACAACGACGTATCGTGGGAACAGCTTTGCCGAGCTACTTTCGAGCTCAACAAGCAAATGCGAGAGGGAAATATTTTGCGAGCCATCACCGCGGAGCCTCTTGCAACATTGCCAGCACCCAACGTCGCCGCGTTATTCAACTCACGGCAGTTCGCACTTTCAGCTTTCGTAGCTCTGGGAATGGATCAAGGAGCAGCAGAATACAAACTAGCTCCCGCGTTTTTCGAAAGGCATCCGGAACTTTATGATAGTGGCGCAGGGATAGTAGCGAGTGGTGTGCACTTGAGATCACCAAAACACTGTGGAATGCCACAGCCGAAGTTGTTGGATGAGAGGATCTTGAACAGCTACAAGAATTTGGCTGCATGGGCTTTGGATGCGGGGATTTGAGGGTAGTTTAGGAGTTTGGCGAAAGGTATAAAAGAAAAAGTTTTTGGAGGTTGAAAGATTCACGATGATTATTTCCACGTCTGTTTTGGGATGGGCAATTTAGGATGGGTGCCGCCCCTGCTGCCTCTATTCACTCAAATATGCCCAAAATTGTTAAAAGGTCTAAAAAGGGTATACCAGGCGAAAGGGGCAATCATTGAACGTGGGTTGTTAAAAATCAACAGTACTACTTCACAACATCGTATGTGTTTTTGGGTCTATTGTAGGAGAATAG
This sequence comes from Myriosclerotinia curreyana, assembly GCA_002162495.1. Classification (NCBI taxonomy): domain Eukaryota; kingdom Fungi; phylum Ascomycota; class Leotiomycetes; order Helotiales; family Sclerotiniaceae; genus Myriosclerotinia; species Myriosclerotinia curreyana. Next base: position 7,711 of record NGKJ01000289.1, on the reverse strand, counting down.
GCATATTTGATCAGTGTAGTTGATAGTATACTACTGTAAAACGGTGGCGCGTATTGAGCTCTAAATACGATAGTTAGTACGTATAAGAATTCAATTTTATTACTCCTGTATATATTACTTAATACGGTATTTTTGAGGATATATTGAGAATACTAGAATCTGATTTGGAATGCTTATTCTTTACCTTTTTTAGACATTTTTTACCTTTTTTAGATATTCCTTACTCTTTTTGGATTAGGAATACCTAATATTAGATTTGAAATACTTATTTAAATCATTCCTTACTTTTTTTGGATTTGGAATACTTATTTTTTACTCTTTTTGATTAGATTCTAGTATTTCAGTATATTTGTAGTGATATTGAATATTAAAGCAATATTAAATACTTTCAGTAGTATAAAATTAGATATGTACTATGTTAAGTATTTCGAAAAAATCAATAATTACTACTAAACAGGGCGGTATATGGTTTACGGAAAATACTATCGACTACACTGCATTTGATCGATCACTCTATACGACGAGATTCATGCTGACTCAAGTCTCTATAGTTCTCATTAACCGAGTATATATGTGCGGCTCGGCAAGCGATTTTACATTAGATTCATTGCAATCAATGGTTGGATAAAAGGGATGGTCTTGGCCCAATGTTTATGTGAAGTTGAGTACCGTCCGTATACGTGATGTAAAAAAAGCAAATACATTAAATTGGCCCTTGTAGGTGATTGGGGGGGCTTTACTTAAGGAATCATTCAATTCAGCAGAAGCCTTGAAACTCTCAGAATCATGTTTGTAGTCCAAATTCTTTACCAATTTATAATGTTTATCAAAGGCTCTAATCCGAAATGTCCCCTTTACAAACCATGTCAAATGAGTATCACATTATGCTTTGATATTAAACCACTTCATATATTTGGAATCCACTTTCCAGACTCCCGTTAGTAGGTTCACAACCACAACAGTAAGCTCAATGGAGAATTGATTTGGACCAGTCTCTCAGCAGATGTGGATTCACCCTTCCCCACTCCTTTTACAGTCGATGTCGGCGTTTTTAATGTCAAGTCTGATATCAGCTCACCACTTCGCTTTTGGGTATTGCTGGAAGAGCTGTTATCGCGGTTCGATCATGATTCATGATTGTGCTAGGAATCCTAAGATTATTTTCTCCTACTTTTGTTTTATAGTGTATTTGCATACAAGATTAATTTGCAATCTATCCAGGACCAGTCGAATCGTGCTGTTAATGCTAATGTTCGCTCTTTTCTTTAAGCGGGATGTAGATATTCGGAGGCAGGCAGTCTTACGGAAGCAATGGTATAGAATACGAGCGCATTCTTCCTATGGACGTTATATCTATATTAGATATAAAATATAGATATGACAACTGTGTCATGATAAAGGGGGGATTGGCCTCGATGGATCGAGTAGTTGAATCTAATTGGTTCGGCAATTACAACAATTTATATAATGCGCTAGTTTTTATCAATTTGGTTTTTGATATCTAGGTCTGGCTTAGATAATAGCTCATTATACTCCCCCCCNNAATAAAGGTTAAATATTGGGTTTTATCCACTGATATAATGATCATTGTGGCAGGGGTAATTGGATCAATAGAATCCTTTGTATACATTAAATGGTTGTTGCCGCTTATATCATCATTGTGAGACGTACCCACCATTTGGTCTTTATTTGGGGGCAGAGTACTTTTTGACCCTCTCAAGATCAAAGAATGTCGAATTTGAATGTGGGGAGTCAGCCACATGATAGAGGGGCTGTTCAAGTTCTTGTGGGCTTTTGCATTTGAGAGCTGCAGCCAGCGAATGCAATCTCCCCTTCTTTCCTCTTATTTAGTCTAGCAGAGGAAGGGCATCTCTTGTTTGGCGATGGACTTGTAAAGAATGCACTTTTCCCAAAAAAAAAGCGTAGAAATCAAACGTGCCATCAAGATCCAAGTGGCAGGAGAAATTAAAGCCGAAGTTGCGGCGAATGATTGAGGTCTGGATGCTCCTAATCTGCGAAACTGGACTTTGATCAATAAAAGAGAGTTGTTCGTGGAAATTGTTGGGAATATAGGGAGGGAGGGGTATTTTTGGGCGAGGGGGAGGGAGGTTTGATGGTTCAATGGGGGAGGGATGAGGTGGAGGGGGTTTCTGGCTGACGGATGTTGGTATATATGCAAATGGGGTTGATTGTGTGATTGTTTTGGATGAATGGGAGGTTTGCGCTTGTGTTTGGTATGTTGGTGAGTTGGGGGATGTGGGCGGTGGTGGTGAGTAACTTGAATTCTGGTTGATGAGGATGAGGATGAGGGGAGGGAGGTGGTAGGGAAGGGAAAGGGGACGGTTGGCTTTGTTGGTTTGGGTTTGTGTGCGAGTGCGAATGCGAATGGAAAGAAAGTGGGGGTGTTTGGGGGGTTGCTTTGAGGGGTTTTCAGGGGGAGGGGAGTCAAGGGAGGGGATGAAAGCGAAGAGATACTCTGGGAAAATGCGGTGGTTGTGCAGTATCATCACCATCGTCATCATCAAAACAAATATTTCATGTCATCAATACTAATTTGATCATCATTATCATTATTATTATCTACTTCTCTCTGTCACGGAATGGACAGAACTTTCTTCCCACTCGACTAGGTTTCTTGAATGATGTTGGTGTTATTTTTATGCGATCAATAGGGTGATTGGGTGATGCTGAGTAGTGTGAGGGATAGGATGTGTGAGGAGAAGTATAGATATGAAGTACAGGTATCAAGTATTGAGAGCAAGAAAGAGGAGTAAAGGGAAATAAACATCAACATAGAATTTCCACACTAGGGCTATATTAACAAGATTATACATCCCCAATTCTCACCGTGAAGCACCACCTCATACATGATGGTGATTTATATGTTTCCTACTTGATTAAACTTACAGCTTGCGCGTGGTAATTTATTGATTTATCCTATTTATTCTTTATTTGTTCATTTGCCTCGCTTGGTCTCTACCTACTACCATGTTTCTTTAAGAATACATACGACTCATTTGATCGTAAATTATCTGTTAAAGATGAACAATGAATCGGATAATCTCATCTCATCCCATGATTCAAAGTCGTTGGGGAATGTTTGTATTTGTTTGTGCTAAGCGATATTTGAATAGGAGGGAGAGGGTTATCGGAATGCTACTGCTAATATATGTGACACTTACTGAAATATCTCAGGGAGGGATGGAATATTAAGCTTGTATTTTTATTTATTTTTCTTTTCGTGTACTAGAAGGTATTATAGATGTTTATATTTGGGATTCTTCTGCATTCCCAGTCTTCCAGCTCCAGCGAGAGAGTGTACAGTGTATAAGACTCTTCTCCTAACTTCCAATGCTTACTATACTCCGCAAACAGATATTCGTAAACTTCAGCTCATATAGGCTGCAACTTTGTACTTTAATTCCTATTTCTTGCTCGTTTCTGGTATTTGCTGTTCTCGTTGATAGATGGTTCAATATTTCCTTGGAGACTGCTCATAGCATCTCCATCATTATGAAGTCATTCCTTAAATCCTTGAATTTATATCTGAGTAGAGTGCCCTTTCGATTAACCCTTATAACTGGTGCGTATCGATTATAGTATTCACTTAAATATTGAAGTATATATACCCTCTTGTGCGTTGAGCTAGTAACATTTATTTAAAAATTGAATATACTATTCCCAAACATCGCTTCACGAACAACTTTGCAAAAGTCAATCATGGAATTCTTTATTCCAAGAAGATGGTGAAGCCCCAAATTCCAAATCAAAAATTTGTTGATCAGGCAAATTTGAAGAACCGTGTCGAATGGAAATTCTGAATTGCAGATTAATGAATCTAATTTCCCATGGTGAATTCCAAGTCTATGACGATATCATTCAATACAAACATTCATTCACCGTGATTAGCAGTGAAGTAGGGTTAGCCATACTTAGAACTATATAGAGTCTAATTTTAATAACAAGTGATCGAGTTTAATTTAGACGTAGAGGCGCAGTTGTGGCACTACCAGGAGTTAATTCACGATTCTGGCAGAAAGTATCTATTCAATCCATTCTATTCATCACAAACAAGCCTCATCCTTATTCGGATACCCAGAAATTAGATAATTTGGTGGAAAGCCATTGTATAGCTAGGTGACATGAAGATCTTCTGATAATGAGATGGTGAATTTGAGGTAGATACTTATCTGTATTAGCAACTGAGTGCTAGTTTTGAAACAGGATATAGCTTTCCCTTTTTATTTATAACAATTCTTTCCTTAAACTTCCTTCTTCAAATCATCCAAAATATATAAAAGTTGATTCTGGGCAATTCAAAGCATATTTAGTCCTCAAACAAAAAAAAACAACCATACCAACTATCTACCAACACCTTCAACAAACATTCATAATGGTCAATCTGGGCTTCATTCTTCTTCCCCTTTACATCTATCCCCAACCAGGAGTATGGAATTGGATCACCACGGCAGTGGCATCATACCCCTCGATTAATTTCAACATTATTATCAATCCATATACTAGTCCTGATCCCATCAATACTTTTCTTGATGCTAATTATATTAACGGTATTGTATCTTTGAATGCTTTTGAAAATGTTAATTTGCTTGGTTATATTAATACCGTATATATATATCGAACTACTCAGGAGGTTAAAGCTAAAGTTGATACTTGTATATATATATCTTTTTATTACTTTTTAATATTCAAGCTAATAATAATATACACCCCCTCTTCCATACCATCATAATCAATCCTTATAAACTAATATGATTTTCCCAAAATAAATGATTTCTAGTCCACCTACACCCCCAAAAACATCCACATCTCCAGCATCTTTTTTAACAATTGCGTTTCGAATTGGAACACCACCACTTCAACCTAGATGTTCACCATTGCAACCCACACCCATTCCACCAATTTCACTATTATCTTCAACCCAGGAGTCATTACCGATGCAGCCTTCTTTAATTTAGTAGATAACATCGTCATAGTGAAGAATGCTTACAATGTCGCCAAAGCTTTAGCGAGTGTGAATGCTAGTATGTTGGCTTTTCTATCTCTATCTCCCTCTTCTATCTATTTCTTTTTTTCTCATCCTATTTGCACTAACCTCATTTTTTTTTAGTCCCCACAACTCAACGCGCCAAGTCCACCACCATGTTTCATCGTTTCACTGGCATGGCAAGCGAATAGGCTTCTCTAATGAAATCCATCCTAAATGCAGATATTGGCTCGCTCTTTATCACCACCACGGATTATATTAATGAGAGTGCACTTTAGAAAGAATTTGTTGCGGCGGTGAATACAGATAGAATTCTGAATCTTTGATGAGAAGATTATATGGTGACGTGATTCTAGAACTTGTTAGAGGTACAGGCTTTTGATGAGTGATAGAATTGGAGGGATATTCAGACGGTCAAGAATAATTTTAGGATATCTTTGGTTTCGGTATATCTTTGGGCTGTGGGGATATGTGAGAAAACATGTAACCTTAATCAAGAAAAACAAAAGTAGCGCAACTAATGTGAAAGAGATAGAGCAAGATATGTACATCCTGATAATATATTGAAAGAGGATAAATACATAAAAAAGAATTTAATAAAAACATATAAGGACTAATATCAAATATAATAACAATATAATTAGAAAATTAAAGCAAATATACAAGAATTGATTATTAATCCAAATTTAGGATTCTAATAAGTATATATCTATTAAATTTAATATTATATAATAATAAACTAGTTTAATTTAAATATATAAAATCTTATAATTTCTTATATTTCTTTATCTAAAAATACTAAAGATTTATATTAATAATAGAAATTAAGAAATAAACATTTATAATATTAAAAACAATACAAAATATATTTTCAAATCTTTTCCAAACCTTTAACTATACAGCAATTACTTATAATACCAATTTCATAAATTTAAATAAAAATAATCAAAATATTAAAACAATTATTAAAAAGAAAAAATCTATAGATTTATTTTGATTATTTTAAAAAAAGAAATAAACTTTAGAGGAAAAGATTAAATAGTAAAGGGTTTGTTTAATAATTATTAATAGGAGAAGAGAATATAGATAAATAAATAACTTAAAATAGAAATAAAATCTTTGCTTGCTTTAATAATATTACAATTATTAAAGAAATCATAGATAATACAGCTAAATTTTGGTTTATATCATTATTAAATTCTTAATAATAATTTGATTATTTTAACAACTTTTTTAATAATAATGTTTGTAATACCCTTAATATTTGTATAAAAGGATAAATTTCAGAACATTTCAATTTTTCTTAAAAAAGCAGAATTTTAGCAATTCAAGTTTATTTTGTAAAACAAAACAAATTTTCCTTAAAATTGTAGATTACAAGTCTTTTTTGATAGGGGTTTTTTTTTATTAGATTGCTTTTTTTTAAAAAATTATCTTTTTATTAGTTTGAATTTAAAAATAATAGATTTAATAATAGATTTAATAATATACTTCTTTTTCATTCTAAAAAAAGGTTTTTTTTAATTAATAAACATTAATATTTTTTATTCATCTTTTTTAACAAAAATTAAAGTTTAAAAACAAAACTTTTTATTAGCTTTTTTCTATTTTTTATAAAAATCTAATTTCTCTTTTTTATTTAATAATAAGGATTTTTTTTTTCAAAAAAGTAAGATTAACAACAAAATTAAAGTTTTAAACTTTAATATTACAAATTATAATAAACCAATAATAACAACAAAAACATCTTTAACTTTATTATCTAATAAATTCCCAAAAATTAATATAAAAATTAATATAAAAGAGAGTATTTTGATTAACTCTTTTTTTTTGTTTTTATTTTTTTTCTTTTTTTTTGAAGAATAAGACTTTTTAATACACTAAACTTTACTAAATGTATTTCTAATAAGTTTATTTAGAACTTTAATTTTATAATCTTCCTATTTAAATATATATTTAGTATTTGAAAAAAACTAATTATTTTCTAAAAGTTTATAATTAAGATTATTTATTTAATCTTTATTTTTATTAATTTTAAAGAATAACTTTGCACTTTATTAAGTTTTTTTTTATTTAAAAACTTTAATTATTTTAAGAATATTTTTAAATATTTTTTTTTAAATCCTTTTATATACTTTTCTAAACTTATTATTTAATATTCTAAATAGAATCTTAGTTTTTAAATAAATAATAAAAAAGAACTACGAAATTTGTTTATTTAGAATTAAAAAAACAAAGTAATTCAATAAAAGGTATATATTAAGTTCTAAAGATTTAAATGTTTTAATATTAAATTCAATTATTTTTATTAAATTTAAAAAAAACATAAAATTTTAATAAACTATATAAAGATTATTGTATTTTATTCTATTTTCTATTTTTATATAACTTTTTCTCTTTATAACAATATAAATTATTAAAATAATAATTATTTTCAATTTCTTTTTTTATTTTTGAAATTTTATAATAATATTTAAAATAATAAAAAAAGTATTTTATTTTATTAAAGCAAATACTATTTACAAAAACACGTTTTCTTTTTAAGCTTTTTTATAACGATTATATTAAATAATTAAATCCAAATTATACTATTATAATTTTAACAAAAAGAACTTTTTTAAGAGTTTTTAAGTAATAATTTAATACTAAAAGTATTTGCTAATAATAAGAAATATATACTTCCAAAAAATATTTTTAATAATATTA
>NGKJ01000286.1:0-12086 GCA_002162495.1 Myriosclerotinia curreyana | reverse complement strand
CCCGCACATAAATTCATCTCTCATAAATATCCATAAAGAATTGAAAAAAGAAAAAAAGAATAAATAAAAAACAAAAGGATAATTATTAAAAAGAAAATGATAATAACAAATCTGGAAATAATAATCTTGTTTAAAATTAATTAATTGAAATTGATTAAATAAATAATTAAGTTTTTTGAAAAAATAAATATAAATTAATTTGTAAATCATAAATTTCAATAGAAAATTTAATTAATATTTTTTATTTTAATTAATAATTATTATTATTAATTAATTTATAATCTATATAAATTATTATATTATTTTCTTTTTTATTTTTTTTATTTTTATTTTTTATACTCTTTATTTAAAAACTTTTTTTTTTAATTATTTAAGGATATTTAATTTCAAATTAGGAATTAATCTTTTTTTGGTATAATTTTTTTTGTTAATTTCTAATTGTTTTTTATAAATTATAATTTGCTTTATTGTATCTTCTAATAACTTTTTTTCTTTAAGAATATTATTTAATAAATAATATTATATTAAATTTTTGTATAATCTTATATATATTATTTTATATAGTTAATTTTTATTAAACTTTAATTTTGCTATATTTTTTCTTAATATATCTTAATTATTTTAAAATAAATTAATATACAAATCCAAAATAATATTAAATAAATATACTTTAATATTATAATTCTTAATTAACTTTTTAAATTAAATAAAAATCTTTTTATAAAAGTTATAAAAATATAATTTAATGTTTATTAAAAAGATAATAAAATAAAAAGTAAAGTTTATTAATAGAAAAATAATAATCTTTTATAATTTGTTTATATATTTTATAAGTATTATATATTATAACAAATTTATTTATAGTATAATAAATAAATAATATATAAATATATTTTAAAGTAATTTTATAAGTTATAATATTATTATTATATTTTTTTGGTTTTATTAATTTTTAAAAATAAATTCAAAATTTATTTATAATAGTTTTAATTAAAGATTTTTATTATTTTTTAATATAAATATTATATAAAGATTTGTTATAAAATTAAATAGATTTGAAAAGTAATAATTCTATTTCGTTTTTTTAAAAATTATTTTGTTTTATTATCTTTTAATAATCTTTTATATATTAAAGTATTATTAATATTTATATTATTAATAACGTTTTTATATTTTTATTAATATATATAATTTTTAAAACTTTTTTAAAATAACAAATTGTCATGGGTATGCAATGGATTAGATACTTTGAGTATAGTGAGCAATAAATAGTATTCGATAAAGAAAAAGGAAATGGATTGGTAGATCTACTTCCTATATAGGTCAAGTTAATTAATCAAGCTTAGCATCACATATTTGTTCCATAACACTATTCCCTTTTTTATAATCAATACCCCAGTAATTACTATTTATTAAAATATTCTGATAATAATAATTCCCACACCCTATACAATAATTAATATTCATACCTATAAATAAAAAGAAAAAAAAAAAAAAAAAATAAGTTTAACTCCCTCCTTATTGATACTTTAACCTTATTTTTTTAAGGAGATATCCCAATATAATTATAATAACAATTTCTAATATATATTCTTTATTTTGTTTTTATTATAGATATATATCTCATTATATTCTCTTCTTAGTTCAATATCTTTTATATTTTGCATATAAATATTATAAACCACTATATCTTTAATTAAATAAAGCTTATTTATTGCATCAACTTCATTAACATAAATTAAATTATCTTGAATATCGAGAACTGTTACTATTATTATTATAATATTTAGTTTCAATCTGTATACCTGTACACATATATATATTAATATCAATAATATAAAAATCTCTTTCGTGAGATTTATATAATAATTTATTATTTAATTCTATGTTACTAAAGGTTGTAAAATATACCAAATATATAATTTAATTCAAATTAATCAGATTATTATTTTGTAATTAGCAAAATAGCAGCTTGTAGTCGATTTTGTATTATAATTAATTAAAGCAGTACAAAACCAATCTATGTAAATAAAATGTTTAATTAATCTAATAATATCATTCTATATATATTAAAAATACGTATTTACAAATCCTATTTTTGGACTTAAGGTACCTAAGTGTATTTTTAAAAATGTATTAGTGTTAGTTTTTTAATAACTAAATTTTTGATCAAAATTTATTTCTATAAATAATTTTTTTGCTTTTTTAATTAATCTTTTTTTTTTAATTAAATAACAATTTTTGATTAATATTCTATATTTTATTATGATTTCTTTGATGTCCCTTTTCAGAAGTTTTAGCTTATCTCCAAAATAAATAGCTAAATTTCAATTTATAGCAAAAAAATTTTGTAAAAATTCATTTCTAGTTTATTCTATATATTTTTATATTAAACTTAATAAATTATTTATTTCTTTCATTAAATCATCTACATTCCAATTTGTTAATTCATTTGCTATATATAAGATATATTAACCAAACTCTATATTTTTATTGCTTATTCTTTTTGCTATTTTTACCTTTATTTTTTGATTAATTTTATTAATTCACTTTTCAATATCTTTAATTTTATTTAATTATTCTTTAGTTTTATTTTTGTTTACCCTAACTTCTATTATTTACAGTAAATATTCCTAATCACTTTTTTTATTTAGGTTTATAATATTATTATATTTATATAATAATAATCTTTTTATCTTTTTATTATTGTTTAGGTGAATATTATTTCCTTTCCAATTTATTTCATTATTATTTATTAATAATTCTTTTGGATCCTTAATCTTTTTTTTAATATAATTATAAATTGATTATAATTGTTTTATAATTTTAATTCCTTTTATAAAATCTTTTTTATAAATTGCATTAAATGTTTACTTGCTTTGCTTTTATATATATTTAATATACTCCTTATATATTATAATCTATTCTAAATATAATAATTAAATTAATACTATTTTTTGAATTATTATATTAATAATATCAAATTTTAATAATTTCTCCTTATTACTTTTCACATTTATTTTGAATTCTTTTATTATAGTAATATGTATTATTATATTTATTAATACAATTTTAATTTATTTTTCTTATTTTCTAAATATTTTTTTGATTTTATTAATTACTTTTTTTTATAATCTTTTTAAATCCAAATCTTTTAGGTGTTTTATTATTAACTTTTATAAAATCCAGGTATTATTTAAAACCTAATATAATTATACTTTGAATAATTTATTACTTTTATTTAGAATTATCTTAAATCTTTTGGGGTTTATTATTATTATTATGTTATTTGTTTTTTATTATATTAATAATAATAATAAGGAATATTAAAAATAATAATAAATTTGTAGAATATAAATTATATTTACTTTATTATAATAATAATAACAATAATAAAGCTTAATTTTGTTTTAATTTTTTTTTAAAAATATGGGGTAACTTTTTGTATATTTTTATATTTTTTATTTTTATTATGTTTTTAACTTTATTAAAAATGAAATTTATTTTAATTTATTATCGATCTAACTTTTCCAATAAGTTTATTTTATTACTACTAATTAATATAATAAATATATATGGGGTTGTAAACTTTGTTATTATTTAATTTATTTATTATTATATCATAAATCTCATTAATTATTAATATTACTTTATTTTAATTATATTTTTATTATTTTAATCTTATAGCTTAAACAAGTAACTAATTATTCTTTATAGAAGTTATTTCTTTTTCCAAAACATTAAGATAATAATAATTATTTATTAAAACCTTAATTAATTTTTAATTTTAACTTTTTTTGAATTTTTTAAAATTCTTAAAATCTTTTATTAATATATTAATAATAAACAGATATTCTTCAAAAAACTTTTTTATAAATTCCTTTATATTTTCCAAATTCTTTAATTTTTACTAAATATTTTCATTATCAAAATAACCTTTCTATTTAACAAAAAATTTTAGTTTTTTTTATTTTTTTTTGATTTTTAAATTAAGAATTTTTTTTATTTTTTATTTTAGGATATTTTTTTTATAATTTACATTTTTGATAAACTTAATCCCAAATAGCTTCTTAATCTTATTCAAATAGTTTACTTATATTGTCAACTTATACAAATTTAGTAAGCTTATATAAAATATATTATAATATTTAAAACTTAATAATAATTTCAAATAATAAAATTATAATCTTATACTTTTGAATACTTTGAATAAACTTATTTTCTTTAGTTTTAGTTTTATATAATTACAATTTATTAATAAATTCTTATAAAATAATCAAACTATTTTTTCTATTTTATAAAATTAAAAGTTATATTTCAAATTATAATATTTAATTTAAATATTTTAATAGTATATAAATTTTTTTATAAAGTTTATATATAATTTCTTTAATTTTTTTATTAATTATATTATATTTTTAAACTTTTATTATATATTTATATAAATTTGAAATAAAAGTATAGTTTTATTATTTATTTTGAATAATAATAATTTAATTATTAATAATAAAATGGAATTATATGTAAACTTTACAATATATAACAAATCCATTTAGTTATTTTATTTATAATTAATATATATTTATAAAAATACTTTTAATAATTAGTTTAGCTTTTTTATTAAATTATTTATTTATAAATAGAATATAATCAAAATTTTCTTAATCAAATAAAAATAGAATATTAATATTGCTTAAAAGGTACTAATAAACAATTTTGCTTGATTTATAATTATTAAATTTAGTATCCTATATTCCATAAATATCTTTTTTAAGAATAAATATATAAATTGAATATTAATTATATTCTTTTATATTAATAAGAATTTCTTTTTTTTAATTAATTTATATATAATTATTAAGATAATATTATATATTAAGTATAACAATATCTTTTTTAAATTCTTTTCATTATTAAAATCCACCTTAAACTTTAATATTAGTAAATTAATAATTAAATTTAAAAAAATACTTTTTTATGGTTTATTTGGAATTAAAATTAATGTTAATTTTCCAGGTTTTTTATTTTAAAAGTTTTTGTTTTATTGATAAACTATATACAAGCAAATATAGTTATCTATATTTGTATCTATTCTTTTCTAATACAAGACTTTTTTTAATAACAATATTATTACATTTTAATCAAAATATCTTATTATTAACAAATCGTAGAATTCTTATATTATTGTTTTTTAAAGTACTTTATTCTATAATACATATAATCTTATATTGTTATAATACCATAATCTATTCGTTATATTAAATTTTTTATCCATTAAATCTAAATTATTATATTATGCTTTTTTAATTAACTTTACCAAATTATCCTAGAATAAAGCGATTTCAATGTTATTATGATTAAACAGATATCTACAATATGGTAAAGAAATCTGTTTGTTTTTTATTTAATCTTATTTTATCTATTTCTTATAATTTATTTAAAATATATCTTCTTTTTTTTGTATATAAAAATGATGTTATTAAAATTATTTTGTATAATATATTTATATAATCTTCGAGTATTAACAATAATTCTAATAATTATTCTTATAATTTAAATAATAGTTTTGATTTGATTTTTTTGTATTAATAGTTTGCTTTTTGTAATAGTATATCTGTAGGATTTCTTTTTCCTAATCTGTAAATTATAATAAAATCTATTATAAATAGGATCATTACTTATTTTGCTTAATATCTTATCAATATTCTTAATATTATAAAATATTTTAAGTTATTATAGTTTAATATAATTATAATCTAATACTATATATCTTTTAGGAAATATCTCTAATATTTAATTAATTTAATAATTGTAAACAATTTTTGATTAAAAATTATATAATTTATTTTTGCTGGAATTAATTTTTTGGAATAAAATATAACTAAATGTTTATAATTATCCTTTTATTTCTATAATAATATTCTGTAAAAAGTTTTAATTAAAATATTTATTTCTAAAAAATATACTAGAAACATTATAAAATATACTAATAATAATACTTTAATAAATACTTCTTTAAATAATTAAAATATTGTTTTGTATTTTTTTGTTTATTAAAATTTGATTTTTTTTTTGTTTGATTGGTTATTAAAAGAGTAATATTATTATAGCTATTAATAAAGTATTTGTAAAAATTGTAAAATCCCAAAAAAAACAATATTTTCTTAATATATTTTAATAATGATTAAAATATTATACAATTCATCCATGTTGGGTCTATAGAGATCTTATGATTAGAGATTATATAATCTAAGAATTTTATTTATTTTATATTAAACTAATATTTCTTTAGTTTATAAAATAAATGTTATTCAAATAACTAATTAAACATTTATTTGATATATTATTTATAATCTCCTTCCTTCTCCAAAAAAATCAAAATATTATTAAAATATATGATTACTATTTTATTTATAAATTCCCTTAAATAACTATCAATATAAGCTTAAAATGTTACTAAGGTATTACAAAGTCCAAAAGGTATAACCAGGTATTCGTACAAATCGAATTGATTATAAAAAGTTATTATCCATTCTTGCTCTTTATAAATATATATAAAGTTATATATTTCTCTTAAGTTTAGTTTTATAAAGATTTTTGCTTTTTCTAGCTAATTTAATATTTCTGAAATTAAAAGAATTAAGTACTTATTTGAAACTATAATTATATTCAAATCTTTATAATTTATATATAATTGTAATTTATCTATACCCTTCTTTTTTATAAATAATATAAAAGCTTTTGCTTTTAATTTGAATTTCTATATAAATCCTAAAGATTCTATTTTGTTAATATATATTTTTAAAACCTTTAATTTATATTCTAATAAGTTATAAATAAAACTAAACAATAGTTTTGTTTTTAACTATAATATTATCTTATAGTTAATACTTAGCCTATATAATAGTAACTTCTTTACTTTATCCTTGTTAAAGATCAAATCAAATTTCTTATATTCTTTAGAAATCGATCGTAATCTATTCAAAATGATGGATTAGTTAATATCCATTAGCATTAAAAATAATAATGCTAATATAATAAGCATATCCTTTTCCACTCCTTTTACTCTTTCTTTTACATTATGAATAAGATTTAGGAATATTAGAGCATTTAATATTATCTATAATTACAGATTTTTATTATCATTTTTCAATTTATTTGATTTTTAATTAATTTTAGGATTATATTATCTCAAAAACAATAAATTTAATATTATATTATTTATTTTTAATAATATCTTTCTAAATAAAAACACTTTTAAACCTTAAAATAATAAGTACTCCAATTTTATTTCTTTTTGTATTAACATTAATATTAATATTATTATCTTTTTATTCGCATTTTTCACTATTAAACAATATATATCCAACACCTTATAATTAATTTACTATATTAATTTTAGGTTAATAAAATTTAAAATAACCCTTAAATTAATAATTGTATAAAATATAACTTTCTCCTATTAATTATTTCTATAAATTATTATTATAATATAAAATATTGGATTTGTAATTACAATATTTAGTTGATTATTGTTTTTTAAGAATAGTTTTGTTTTTAGGGTTTAATAATTATATAGGAATAAGCCTATATTATACAACCTTATTATTATTAATTATTTTTCCTTTTTTTTTTGTATTAATGTTAAGATATTGTTTATAAAAATGTTTATTAAATAAATAAATGTTTTTGTATCAAATGAATTGTATATTATTAAAAAATGTTTTTTCGTTATAAGAATCCTGTATTTTGTTATAATAATTATTATCTCCGAAATAATTATCTTAAAATTATTCTAATTTCTTCCTAGCTTTAACTCAATATTATAAGAATCCCTCTTTTTATTTTCTATTGTTTTTAACACTAAAAAGGAATACTGTTTTTTAATATTTTAGAATAATTCTTTGCTTAATAATCTTTGTTTTTATAATAAAAACATAAACCTTTTTATTTAGCTTTCTTTTTTTTTTCTATTAGTATTTCTGAATATAATAACTTTTTTTTTNTAATATAAAAGTATTTATACTATTCTCCTTAAAAAACTCTATAATCTTTTTCAAATTAAATCAAATTTGTTTTATTAAAAATAATTATTTTTATATATAAAGAAAGTTTTTTGTATTTTAAATTATTATCTTTAAACTTTTAAATGTATTAAGCAAATATCTATTATAATTTATATATATTTTGGTTAAAATAGATTAAATTAGTTTTATTTAATAATGAATTATTATCGATTAGTTTTTATAATACTAAAAAATGTTTTATAAAATAAATTTAAAATAGTTATTAAAATTTTATACCAATTGTTTTTTTTTTATCTTAATATTTATTATTTTTAAATTTGCTTTTAATCTAATATCTATTAGTTTATATTATTTAAATAATTAATTTTTTAATAAAATCTAATTCTAGAATTTTTTGGTGATTACAATATTATTATAAAATCTTGTTAATTAGATTTTTTGTTTAATAAAACTAAATATATAATTTCTAATTAAAGCAATTTACTCTTTCAAATCCTAAATACTTTTTAATATTAAATAATCTTCTATTTTCATAATCTATAATTTGATATTGATTTTTCCATTTTCCAAAATGCTTAATGCTTTTATTCTTGATTTATTTTTAGTAAAATAAATATTTATAATGGTTCTATTATTTGTATTATTTAGGTTTATAATTAGTTTTTTAATACTTATTAGGAATTATTTTATTGTCTTTAGTTTTGTAAAAGTGATTTGTTTTTTTTCTATTACTTTAGGTTTTTGTAATTTTAAGGATTAGTTTTGATTTATAATTAATTCTATTAATTTTCTCTTTATAATTAAGATTTTTTTCTTTTTTTCTTGTTTTTTTTTCTTTAATATCTTAATTTTTCTTTTCTATTTTACAATAATGATTTATAACTTTTTCAATATATTTAATTTTGATAATATTTTATATTAATTATTTAATCCCAAATTTTGTTAATTATTTATATATATATATAATTAAAAGTATATCTTTAAATTATTTTGCTATTCTGGATTTTTCGCTTTTTATATTAAGTTTAATCTTAATAAGTTTATAAAGGGATTTTGAAATAGATTTAAAAGTAAATTGTTATAATTAAATAATTGATTATTTAAAGGTTTAGCTTTGTTTTTTTCTTTGTTTAACAATATTCTTAATGTTTTATTTAAAAAAGTATTCTATTTTTAATTCTTTTTTTAATATTTTAATATTCTTAAATATTATAATAATATACTTTCAAATTATTCTTTATTATCTTTTTTTATTCTGATTATTTTGGTTTATTTATTATTATTTAAATAAAAAAGTTTTTTTAAAATAATTAGTATTACAAATAGTTTTGGAAGCTGGAAATTGTTGTTTTGTAATCGTTTAAATAAGCTCTTTAAATTTCTTTGTGCTATAATTGGTTTAATTTAATAATTGATGTAGATTTAATGATTTGTTTATTATTAATACTTTTTTTTAAAACTTTTTCTAAAATCATTCAAATCCGTTTCTAATAGGATTTTGATAGTACTATATTTTTTGTATTAATATTTTATTTGTAGGCAAAAAACAGATTTTAAAAGATTAAATACATTATTATAGATATACAATGGATTGGATATTTTAGGTATAATAAGTAATAAATAGTATTCGATAAAGAGAAAAAAAGTGGATCGGTAGATTTACTTCCTATATAAATTAAGTTAATTAGTTAGGCTTGGCATTACATGCTTACTCTATAACATAAATAAGTTTTAAAAACTAAATAAAACCCAAAATAAATAATTTATTATTAATTCTAATATAAATTTAAAGAATATATTATAAATATTTATTAATAAATCTATAAATATAAATTTTATAGTAGTAGTAGTAGTTTTTATTAATAATGAATAAATAAAGTATAAGGCTTAATTTTAGAAACTTTTTTAAAAGTATAATATTATATTTAATTATAAAACTAAATCTAATTTAAATAATCTATTAAGATTATATAAATCTGATTTAATAGTTTTAAAAAATAAATTTAAAAAAGAGGTTTATAAAAACCTTATTAAAAAAATCCTTTTTTATTAATTAAAATAAAGATCAAAAAAGTAAAAATTAAAGAATTTATATATTAATAGTTTTAACAATTTATTATATAAAAACAAAATTAAATATAAAATTAAAAAACTAAAGTTCAAAAAATAAATTAATATAATATATTATATAAATAAAAAGAAAAATAATAATTTTATAATAATATTTAAAACAAAAGAAAATATAAGATAATCTGATTATTTTAAATATATTTTAATATAAAACTTAATAATATTTATAAATCCAATTAGATTTAATAAAAATAATATTAATATTACTAAATATTTAAAATCTTTTTTTATAATAAAAAAAAGAAGTATTAAATTGTTTAAATTATTATTCAAAAAACTTTTAGGATTTTCAATAATATATTAAATATTTAAATATTTTAAATTATTTATATATATATTCTAAATTAACTTTTTAATATTTGAATTTTTTATAATATTAAATAAAATCTTTATAAATAAAATAGAATATTAAGATTTAATAAAGTTATTATTTAAAGAAATTAAGTTTAATAAAAAACTTAATTTTATAAATAAAACTTTAATACATATATTTTTCTAAAAATTTATTGCTTTTAGTAAATTACTATTTTTATTAAATATTAAAACAAAAACTTTTAAAAATAAAATCAATTTTATTAATAATAAGTTTAAATACTAATCCAATATTTTATACTTATTTAGTATTATAATTGATTTATTTGTTAATTACTTTATTTCTTTTTATTTTTATATATTTAAAAGTTTATTTAATTTTAATATTAAATATTTATATAGCGTTTTAATAAATTAAAAAGGTTTGTTAGAATAAATCTATAATATTCTTTTTTAAATATTAAATTATTAAAATACTATTAATATAAAGTTAAAGATATTATATTTGTATATTATTAATTATTTTAAATATATATTAAAAACTTTTTTATATTTTAATAGTTTTTATATCAAAAATATAGAAGGTATTATTAATAAGTTTTAAACTTAAATTTATTTATTTTTTATTCTAATAAATAATATATTTATAATTAATTAATTTTATTTAATTTTAATATTATTTGAATTTATTTAACTATATAAAGATTCTATAATTAAATTTTCAATTAATTTTATTAATAAATAAGAAAATTAAAAATACCAAAAATAGCGTTTTTTTATAAGAAAAATAGCTCAAATAAAAGGGTAGCCTAAAACTAGGGTAGTTGATTTATATAATAATAATAAAAAAGAAAATTATTTATTTTATTTATTTAATGTTTTTTTGCAGATTTTTTATAAATTATAAAAAGTAGGCTAAAGTTATTATTATATATAAAATTTAGGTTTTATAATTAAAATAGTTTTGTAAATATAATAATTTATTTAGTTTTTATTATTATTATTATTATAAAAGTAATTATGTTAATAAAAAAATAAATCAAAAGATTAATATAAATACTATTCTAAACTAAAAATATTAAAAGATATTTTTAAATCGAAATGTTATATAGAATTCATTTTTAATATATATAATTTATAAAATATTAAAGTAGTAATAATAATAGTAGTTTTTATTAATAATAAACAGATAAAGTATAAGGTTTAGTTTTAAAGATCTTTTTAAAGGTATAATATTATATTTAATTATAGAACTAAATCTAATCTAAATAATTTATCAAAATTATATATATTTGATTTAACAATTTTAAAAAACAAATTTGAAAAAAAATTTTAAAAATTTTATTAAGAAACTTTTTTTTTATTAATTAAAATAAAAATCAAAAAAATAAGGATTTAAAAATCTATATATTAATAACTTTAATAGCTATTATACAAAAACAAAATCTAATATAAAATTAAAAATTAAAAATTTAAAAAGTAAATTAATATAATATATTACAAAACCAAAAAAAATTATAATTTTATAATAATATTTAATAATATCTAAAATAAAATAAATATAAAATAATCTAATTATTTTAAATATATTTTAATATAAAACTTAATAATATTTAT
>NGKJ01000285.1:0-11921 GCA_002162495.1 Myriosclerotinia curreyana | reverse complement strand
TTATAATAAATTAATATAAAAAAAAAACTTTGTTAGATATTCTCTATTTACAATTTGAATTGTAATATCAAATTTGTTATAATATTTGTTTATAAATTAATAAATAGAATCTATTAAAATGTTTTTGGATCAATATTTCAATCCTAACCTAAAGATTTGCCCTATAAATAATATAATTACATTATATATTTCGAACTTTATTAAATTAATAAAATAGAAATAAATAATCCAGTATATTCCAAATTGTAAAGTATATACAAAGAAAAATCTATATATACTTAATAAATCTTTTTAATTTATTAAAAGTAATATTGATATAAACTATTCTTTAAATTTTGTAGCTTTTTATATAAAGATGTTTGAATTTTAATATATCTTTTTAAAATATATTAATATAAATAGACTTTATTAGAAAAAAATTAAAATTAAAAACTAGTTTCTTTAATATTTAAAACTATAATATTTTTACTAATAATTAATATACTATATTAAATTAATATAAATCTTAATAATATAATACAACGAATTTATTTAATATATTATTTTTAAAAGCTGGTATAAAAGATTTAATACCATATAAAATAATATTAATAATAATATAGATTCAAGCAATCAAGGGAAATAGGATTTCTATTAATACATTTTTATTACTACTTGCAATATTAATTATACTATAAGTAAAAGTAATAGATAATTGTATATTACTTGTAGTATCTTTATGAATAAAACAATCAACAGTCTCAATAATTATAATATAATCATTATTTTTGATTATAATTAAAATAGATTTACTATTAATTTATTATTAATTAAGTAAAAGAATTTTTTTTATAATATTAAATATTTTAATAATAAGATTAATAAATATTTGAATATTTTTAATTATTAATTAAACAAAAAAAGCTATAATACAAATAGTATTAATAATAATATTAATTATAGAATCGATATTACCATTAATAAGTTAAGTATTAAAACTTCTAGTTTTAATATTATGAATAATAAAATTAGCAATTAAATTAGTATCTCCAATTTTAGATTAATAAACATTTTAATCTATTTGCAAAAAAAGATAATACAAAGAGTTTGTTAAAACGATAGTGAATTAATATATTAAAAAGGGATAATATATTTTTAAGTTTTGGACCTTAAGTTAAAGTTGTATTTAGTTTATTATTAAAAACTTTAATAAATTCTAAGGTATTAGAATATTTTAATTTAATTAAATAATATTAATATAAAAGTTAGTATTTGGTTTATAATAAAACAATAATAAACTAAATAATAAATACTTGATTAAGATTATTTACTATAAAAATAATTAAGGATTATCCAATTATATAAAATATATAGTTTATATATATAGATTATATTGAGCTTTATAATAATTTAAAATATTTGAATATATTTTATATATAGGTATATAAAATGAAAAATAAAAATCTATATATATAATATAAAAAAGGAAATAGAATTATAAATAATAAATATATTTCAATATTAAATCTAAATTAGTATAATTAGTTATTACCAAATATTTTTAAACACTATTATAGAAATTATATTTACAAAAATAAAGGTTCTTTATATAATAAAAAACACAATAAGATAAAGCTAGGTATAACTATTTTTTAAATATAATAATAATTTGTTAATAAGGTGATATAATAGATTGAGTACTGGATACATTTATTTGGAAATCGAAATTATTTATTAATTTAATGGTTTTTTATTTAAGTTTTGATAATAGATTTAACTATAATATATTTAAAAGATTAAAATATGTAAAAAGATATTACTTGGGTATGGTTAAGATATTAACAAAATGTAACTTCTAGATTAAAATAGATAAGCTATCAATTAGCATTTTAAACAATAAAGAAAATATTAAACACTACAATGTATATAATTAGAATATTAAATATAATATAGAAAAAAAATACCAAACTAAAAAGTTTAAGGTATTTCAAATAACAAAAAGCTATATATTGATTTAAAGGCTAATATTTTATAACAACGAATATAAATAATAAAAATTTAAAAAAAAAGATTAAAAAAAATAAATTATTAAAATATGGTTTTGGTTAGCATTAATAAATATATAATATTATATCTTTATATTAAATTAGAATGCTTAAATACTTACTCATTTCCTAAATAAACTAAATATATCTAAGTTGTATATTAATAACTAATATTCTTTTATTTTGCTGTATTACTATATTTATATTGTAAAGAAAAACACCATCAAAATACTTGTGAATTAATTATTTTAATTATTGATTTTATTGTAACAAATATGTGTTTATTTTTATAAACCGAACAATTTTATTTATACGATTTTAATACTTTTAACACTCCGTTTTAAACAATTCTTTTTGTATCTAAGAGATTATTGGTGAGTTTTTACTAAAACAAATTTGTTCTAGAATTTATTATTACAAATTAAATTAATATAATAAATATTTTAATAAACTTTAAAATAAAAACTATAGCGAAATTATTTAATATAGTTTATTCTACAACTTTATATACTTTTTCTATACTAATACTAAAATAATCTTCCACAATACCAAAAAATCGTAATACTTTAATAGTTTTAATTTATAAAAAATAATCTTTTTAAAGAAAGAAAAAGGTATTTATTAATATTATAATAAATATAATTAACTAGAAAAAATAAAAAAGAGATATAAAAGTTAAAAAATAAATAAATAAAAAAAAAAAAAAAATTAAAATAAAGTATATACTTTAAATTAAAATTAATATATTTATTTGATATTATTTATTAAATATATTTAAAAACTTTTTGATTTAATTATTTTCCTTAATTGGGGAATGGATTCCAATATTTGCTTATTTGTTAATTTGATATTTATTAATGATTGGGTTTAAGTTTTTATATAATACTTTAAAAAAACTTTTAATAATTAATATTTCTATTAATTATATAAATAAAACCAAAGAGGTAGATTTACTTTATAATGTATATTTAAACTTTAAAAAAGAAAAATCAAGTTTTATATGGAGAGTATAAAATATGAATAAATATTCAATATAAAAGTCTATATTTTAGGTAATATTTAAAAAATTACAAAAAAGTTATTTGGTTGAATTTGGGTATTATATAAATCTAAATTATAATATAGAAATCATTAGAATTCTGATAAAAACAAATATACAAAAAACAAGTAAACAAATAATAAGTTTTAAATTAATTAACTATTCATAAAATGATATAATTGAAATATTAAGTGAATAAACCTAAAAAGTAGTAGTTTTAACAAATAACTACAATGAGTATATTAAATTTTATTATATATATTTATGATTTTAGTTTATTATATTATTAATTTTAAAGTATGAGATAAAAGATGTAAATATATATAACTTTTTATATAATATATAATATAAATATAAAAAATAAAAGTTAATATAATAAACGTTTTAAAAAAAAATATAGTAGATGTTATATAATATAATTTAAAAAATATTTATAATAATAAATCTAAAACAAATAAATAAATATAGAAATCAACTAGAAATTCAATTAAACTATTTAGAAAAAAAAGAGAATATATAGATTTAATTATTCAAAAATCTATTATAACCTATTTTATATAATAAAAAAATAAAACTCAAAAACAAACTTAAAAAAAAAATCAAAATTAAAAAAAAAATTAAAATTAAAAAAAAAACCAAAAAATAAAAAAAAACTAAAAAAAATAAAAAAAAATCTTAAATTAATATTAAAAGTATATGATTAAAAAGTTCTTTGTTACTTTTTAAAAAATATATTTAAATAATTAATAACTAAACGTTTAGTTTTTGTACTATTTAATAAAGGATTAATCCAGAATATAATTATTAACTCTGGATTTTATTTTTTAACGAATAAAATACTAAAATTAATATAATATTTTAATGTAATACTAACTATAATTAAAATATTAACTATTAAGTTGTTAATATTAATATTTATAAAATATATACTACTTATTATCTCCTATATATTTAAAATGGGTGTAAACAAAATATTAAGATTAATATTTTTAATATTAATATATTTGTAAAAAGCTGTGGTAATAATAATTCTATCCCTTTCACATTCAATTTAAAGGATATTTCCTAATTACATACTTCCTTAATACAATATAATATCCCTACATTTCCTTTATTTAAGATATTACTATAAACCATTAAAAGAAAAACACTAAGAAGAAGTTCTAATACTGTAACTACATACAAGGTAGATTAAATATATAGCCAGCCCAATCCGGCATTTCGTCTTTTCTATACAAATAGGTTTATAATGAAATTATATAAAAACTTAGTATAATTATATAATATTGAAATAGGATTTGTATTATTCTATATTAATACCACAAACTCTTCATTATCGTTTGTATATTTTAAAGTAAGCTTTTTTTAATTATATATTTTTATTTATTTAACCTCTCAATTTTTATTTGTTTTGATTTTGTTTCTATAAAAGTATCCGAAATTATAGGTTAATTGCCAAATATGTGAAAGCAGTGTAGACTTGATAAGGATTTATATAATAACGTATGTATTTTGGGGATCCTTAAACAATTTTTAATCTATACTATGATTTATAAAGAATGGGGATAATTTCTCCCAGAGTATAAATAACTTAAACATATATTCTACTATATTGTTTAATACTATAAACGATTTATTAACATTTATAGAATCTATAACCATAAAACGTTTGGAACAAATTGTCAAGCTACTATATATTATAGATATTTATAATTCATTATAGTTACTATTACCCTTCTTAACACGCGATTTAACTAAGTATTAATAGTATATAACAATTTGAGAATGATTAGTAGTAAAAAAAAAAAAGTTTAATAAAACCTTAATAATAGTTTTAGATTCAATTTGTGATAAATACTTATATAAACAGAAATCATGGATAGTAGGGCTTTAATATCTATAATCATTATACATAAACATAAAATAATAACCAAAGTTAAAGGAATTAAACATATAAAAAGCCTTATTTGTATTTAAGATATTAAAAGGAGCTGAAATGTTCACACTAACTATCCTCTCCCTATTAACTATATTTTTAATTATATTTTTAATCCAATTTAAGTTTAGATTAATATATTTCTTATTTAGTATATAGTAAAATAAATTCCCCAAAAAATATACTATTATATTTATAGATTTAATCTCCCACTTTTTAAAGAACTAGTTATAAATCTTTATTATATAGTTGATTAATGTTATATTAGTATATTCCTTTTGCTTTAAGGTTAATATCCCTACCTCTAAAAATATTTTTTTTAACGTGGCCTTATAAATAGTAGAAGTTATTATAAACTTGTAAAACTGTACATTATCTTTAATAGTATATACTGTTATATAGTATAAAAATATTAATATGCGTGGAGTGTTAATAATAAAATTAATATTATAATTGGAGTAAAATACTGATAATATAATATAGTTTCTTTTATTCATTCTTTTGTAATTTCATTTTAAATGTATTTCTTTAGTTTATAAATCAACAAAAAACTTGTATTTCTTTTTAAAAAACAAAAATTGATATTATTCTATTTCTTTGGTATTTTTGCTTTTTGAGGTGGATTCAGAATTTATAGTATTTAGATTATCCCTTTGTAATTTTACTTTTTTTATTTATTATTTTCTAAAATAGAAAGGTTTGTATTTTTAGTAAATATATATATATAAATATATTTAAAATCAAAAATTAATAAAATTAGAATCCTTTTTAAATCTTTTCATAAACTTTTTAATAAAATTAAATTAAAGATTAATAAACTTATTAAGATATGGATTAATATTACAATATTTCTTCACTATATCCAAATCAACTATTATATAAATAATAGATTTAAAATAATCGTATATACAATTCTAAAATTCAATATTTTTTATAATTTTAGTTTGAATAGACTTAAACTTCATATTCCTTATTAACTACAAAAACCCATATAGATGTAAAATATAATAGATATTAGTTTTAATTACACCAAAATAATTGAATATTTTGTTAAATATATCATCCAAACTAGAATCCGTATAAACAAACTTTTTGAAGAATGATTTTATGATAAAATAAAAATATTAAATAACTATAACAGGATTGTTGATAAAATACCATTGCTTTAGATTGGTTAATTTATTAGGTTATAAATCAAGTTTGAGGTATATTTTTACCACCCTTAAAATAATTAAATTACTAAGATCTTTAAGATTAATAATAAACTAGATAATAGGGATACTGAATTTAATAATGTAATTATAGAGTAGATGATGCTTAACTATTTTTTAATCATATAAATCTAGATTATAAAACAAAATTAATTTTATATTATTTAATAGCTTTTTGATCACTAGATTATTATATGATAATCTATCTTTTATTTTAATAACAATCCTAAACAACTTTGCTAATTTAACCGAAAATATATCAATCTAAGCCTATTACTAATATTGCTTATAGATTTGTAAATGGTTATTTAAGGCAAATTATTGTAATAATATTATATTTTATAGGATATACAAAAAAATAAAGTATTTAATAAATTAATACAAATAATACATTATTATTTAAATAATAAATATATTTAAAGAAATCTTTATTGGGTGATGATTATAATCCACATTTATATAATCTTTTTATTCTTTAGGGAAAAGATTAGGGAAGGTATAAAAAAAATATTTTGGATTGACCTAGGGGTTTAGTAGCCTAACTTTAAATGCCCAGCAATATTTTAAATATAGAAGGCAATTAAGGTTCTTATTAATAAATCTACTATAAAGGATCTCAATTTCTACGAATATATTAACAAAAACGGTCATCCTATCTCTATTCTGGTTATTATTATTACAAAAAAAAGCCCCCAATATAATAATTCTCGAGTTAATATTACAAGTTATTTAATTCATTTTATTTTTAAATCTTTTATTAAAAGATTTATTTAATGGATTATTTAATAGATTATCCCTATTTATAGTATACTTAATTTAATCATCTAATAGGCCCTCAACGGTTTCGATTATATTAATAATTAATTCAGTAAGGATTGTATCATCCGGTCAAATATTCAATAATTTATAATTAATAATGAGATCTGAATATAATTTATTATATTAAACTAGTTATATTAATGTTTATTTAACTTTCTTATGTTTAATTTTATAAAAACACTATAGAATATCTTCATTAAATTGGGATCCCTCTTCCTAAAACACTGTGATATATTTATAAGGCCAAAATTTCTACAAAAATAAAATAATTAATAGTTTGGAGGGATTCTACGAGAATATAATAATATAACCCCTTCTATTCCTATACTTTATATTACATTCCTTACTACAAGTGAATCAAATAATGTATTTAATAAGCTTATATTTTAATATAATATTGGTTTTGATTATTATAAAATCCTTTAGATAAACAAGTTGGTTTTGATATAAAAATGTATTTATCCTATTTATTTTAAAAAACTTTATATAATTAAAGATATTTTGTACTATACAGTTTTTGTATATATTTATTATTCTGTTGTTTTCATTGATTATATATATATTTATGTCATTTTTCTTATATAAACTTTTCAATTTCTATAATTCAATAAATAAAATCCAGTAAACAAAATCTTTTTGATATTTTTACTTGCATATGTTATATGATATTTTATCTGTATATTAATTTATTTAATTCTAATATACATTAAAGCGCTTTTGTATAACTTTGAGTGATATATTTAAAAAAAACTTTTTGGTTGTTTGAATTTAATAAAGATATTCCTTTTCTAAGCAAGATTAAATATTTATACTATTATTCGCGAATACATATAGTTTTGGTATAAGCCCTTTTTTAAAAGCTTCTTCGAAACTCTTCTTTTTTTATTTCGCCATTTTATGTTTATACTCCATTTCTTTAGCTTTTTCAATAATTTATTTCATACAAAATTGTTTTAATTCTCTTTATCTTTATTTTTAATCTATTATTTATTATTTAAGATTATTATTATATTAATTAGTTAATTCCTTTATCCTTTTTATCTTCTTTGTATTAATCTTATTCTTTTTCAATTGTTTAATCTTTTTTAGTATTATATCTTTCTCTTTTTACATTACTATAGTTTTTAATTTTTTTCTTTTCTATTTAAGTTTCTTAACCGCTACAATCTCCAATTTTTTTCTATCCCATTCAAATTTCTTAATTATTGTAACTTCTATTTTCTCCTTTTCTTATTTAAATTTCCTGGTTACTATAACATTTGCTTTAGCTATAACTCTTCTTCTTCCAACTTCTTCTTTTTTATATTTAATATATTCCTACCTTTTAGATATATTTATATCTCGTATATAAAACCTTATAAAATTATCCGTATTTCATAAAGATTTTCGCATTAATATCTCCAAACCTATATTATATTTAAATGATATATCTGGTTTTAAACTTAATGTATTATATTTAATTGTTGAGGACTATATAAAAAAAAATAAATAAAGAATAGGATAATCATATAACTATAATATATTAATAAATATAGATTTTATAATTAGAAGATTAAACACATAATCAAAAGATTCAAAAACTATTAAAGTACTTAAAATAAATATTATAGGTATGGAATAATATAAATGTGTAATATGGGAGGTTGAAATATGATCCCTAATTACATTAAGGCTATCAGAATGAAATTTGAATGAGGAAGTAATCGGTAAATATTTTCTTTTAAGTAGTTATTGGTTTTTATCTCTATATATAACTATATTGAATAGATAAAAAATATAAATTTTTTGTAGAATATAAACCTACTATTTATACTTATTTAAATATATTTCAAATAAATATATAAATATTAAAGACTCTGTTTTATATAATTTAATTAATAAAATCAAAGATAGATTTAAATAGTATAAATTATATAATAAACCATCAAAGTTTTACAATTTTTCAATTAAGATCTATAAAAGATTAGTTTAGATTTAATTAATATTAACTTTTATAATGGATAAGTTCGATATGAACAAAAGATTATTATTGCATTTAACTATTTTTCAATCACTTCTAATATTCAATCATAAATATAGACAAATAATTAAAAGATTAAATACTATATGTTATTATTGTGGTAAAATATTTAATATAAATATAAATATATTAAGTTAATAACTTCATAATGAAAATATAGAGCAAATAATATATCATTTAGGTACAAAGAACGGCTCATTTTTATGTATTAAATAAAATTTAAAATATTTATAAATATATGTGAAAAGCGATAAATAAAATTATACAATAATAAAAAGTAAAATCAACAAATCCATATATTACTAAATATAGCTGTTCTTATAATCTAAATAAAATAAAGGATTATTATGTGTATTTTAATTAAGTATTAAAAGATTTAAATAAAATATAAGATAATTTTGTTATTATTTATATAAGCATATTACTATTCTGTATGTAATTTAATTATAGGATAGGTATTGATGAGTATTATTTTATTGTTTGGAATATATTATAATAGGATAATAAAGCCGTAATATTAATATATAGTAATGAATAAAAAAATAAATTAATACAATAAATTTAAATATATATCGACTTTTTAATAAAGAATAAATTAATGTTTAACAAAGCAAAATCTTATCTTAAGGTTTTAATATAAAATAGATTATTATATTAGTTTTAAGAACCTTAAACTTTTGTATATACCTTCAAATCTATTTTAAATGATTTATATAGAGCTTGGAGGATATACAAAAGTATATATTATATATTTCATTATTTTTGCTTATAAAGTTTATTTTCATTATATTATTTTTGTACCATTTATTATAATTTAATATCTTGTATTTATTACTATTATAAAGGAGAATAATTCAAAGTATATTATATTAAAAGTTAAAATATAAATTTAATATTAATTAAAACCTATAACTTAGAATAAATGAGTAAATAGGTAAGATTTTTATGAGGATATTATAATAAGGATGTAAAAAGAAGATAAAATAAAATAAATACATTAAAAAGTGAATATTAAAGTTACTTTTTTAAAGATAATAATTTTAAGAATAAAAGATTATAGGATTAGAAATAAGAAAAAGCAGCCTTAATATTTTTATACTATATGTGAGTATAGATAAAAGTGTTTTTTTAGTTATTTTTAAGAATAATATTAAAATCTAAATTTGCCAAAATAATATTAATATATAAACAATATAAAAGTTATAAATAAAAAAAAACTAATATTAAATAAAACCGATATATAAAAAGAAACTTACTTTTTTTTCTTTTTTAAATAAGGTTTAAATTTTTTGTTTTACTTTTAGTCTAATTTTTAACTTTTATTTTAGGAGAAGGAGAAAAAAAGGGGGGGGAAGGGGAAAAAAAAGTATAATTAGATATAACTTTAAACCTATATATTTAACAAATATAACTCTTTTGATATAAACTTATGTGATTATAAACACTAGTATTTAAAAAAATAATTGTATAAGTTGGGATAAAATAGATAATATAGGTTTATAATAGAATAAAAATAAAAAAAAATAAATATAATATTAGATTAATATTAAACCTTAACCAATATTAATTGCTATAAGCTTTAACACTTATTATAATATTATAATTATAGGAGTATAAGAAAATTCCTCTCCCAAAAAAAAATATATATAGTTATAAACAAAATAAATTAATTAAAAGATATTATAATATCAAGATTAAAACTAACCAAATAAATACTTTATGAAGAACCTCTTTCTTTTTTTTAATCCCCTTTTCCATATAAATTAAGATATATATATTAGAAACTGAATATATAATAGATTTTTTATAAAATTGTAACAAACTTTTTAAAAAATAAAGAAAATTTGTTATATACTAAATAAAATTAGTATTAAAAATGATAAAACAAATAAAAATTAAAAGTAAAATATAATATTAGTATAATATAATTGCTTTGATTTATGTAAATTGTTAATATATTATTTATTAATCCATTATTACAATAAAACTATTTTAAAATATAGTAACTTTTAAAAAGTATATTACTAGGAATGATTTATATATAAATAAGTAAGCAGAGTAACCTAAACTAATTCTATACAATTTAAATAAATAGTAAAGTTATAATAAATAAAAAGGTTTAGATTAATATAAGGTTTAGATTAACGGGAATAAACTGGAATTTATAATATTTAATAAAAATCAACAATTTACAAATACATTTTATTATAAAAAGATTTAAAAAACTAAATTAATAAATACCTTAAATAGTATACTAACATCATTTTATTAAAATATAAAAATTTTTTACAATAAAATATTATCCAAAACTATATTTAAAAAACTAATCTTAAAGCTTTTAAATAATATATTAAAATCTTTATTATTAAAACAAATATAAATAAAATAATATTTATATAAATAATATATTTCTTAACAATAATTTAAGGGATATATAATATAATAATAATAAAGTATATAAAAACTGTAAAAACTGTAAAAATAAATAAAAAAAAGTTTAATTTAAGTATTATACCAGAATACAAAATTATAGTATATTCCTAAAAGTATATAACAACTATATAAAGTTTAATATATCAATCTATTATAACAAAAATAACGAAAATCAATAGGTTATATACAATTAATTTTGTTTATATAAAAAAAAAAAAGATCAATAAACAATTATATAATAATTATATTACTTTTATTTTTTTAACAACTATATTTATATTTTTGTATCCCAAAAAGTTATAAATAAATAAAAGTTAAGTTTTCAAACCAAACTGAATTAATACTTTAGAAAATATATTAATAACTAGTAAAAAAGTACTTATTAACAAAAAAGATTATTAGTATGTTTTTTAGTAAATTAATTGTTTAAATAATATTA
>NGKJ01000282.1:0-12465 GCA_002162495.1 Myriosclerotinia curreyana | reverse complement strand
AAAACTATATTAAATTTATATTATAAAAATAAATAAAAATAAAAAATTTAAATAATTATACTAAACAAATTTAAAATAAAATTTAAAAAAGGTTTTAATAAATAAATTATATAAAAGAATATTAATAAATTATTATATTAAAAAGTTATATTAAAGATTATATTATAAGAAACCATAAGATTTTATGTACTTAAACTAAACTAGTTTACTATTATGTAATATCAAGTTTAATGGATATATACTTATTGGAATCCTGAATTTAGATCAATAATCAATTCTTGTATATTTGCCTTAACTTTTTAACTATATTATTATTATATTTAATATTAGCTTTTATATATTTCTATTAAGTTTTTCTTTATATATTTGTTCTTTTTTAGTATATTATTAGGATATATATATTTTACTTTATTTTTTTTACAATAATAATTTATACAAAGTTTTAAACTAAATAGTTTTTTTACTTAAACTAAATTTTCTAAAAAGAAGTATTAAGAAAAAGAAACAAAACAAATACAATACTTTCAATTATATAAATAAAAAAGAATAGCATTTAACCCTAAAAAATCAAAAATTAGTTTTCAAAATGAAAATACCAAAAACTTAAATTATAGTTTTATAAAAGACTATATTTTAATTATTTTTCTTTTTTGTATTATTATTAATATAAAACAATAAATAACCAACTTATATTATATTATTATTTTCAGATTAAATAAAATATTAAGCAATTAATAAAGTTTTGAAATTAATTTGAATAATAGAGTTTTGAAATTTAAAGTAATTAATATTTATAACTTTTAATCATTACTTTCTCTCAAAATTAATTTATTATATATGTATTTATTATATAAAAAAGTTTAATAAAACATTTAAAGTATTTATTCAATTAATTATATTCTAAAAAATAAAATTTATATTTAAGTTTATTGATATAATATTAGCATTATTTTTTTTTTTTTTTAAATTTTACTTTTTGTTTTAATTTGCTTATAAGCAATTACAATTAATACCCATTTTTTTCAGAATATTTTGATTTTTATGGAATAAGTAGATTTCCAATTTAATAAATTACTTTTTAAAAAATATAATTCTAAAGTTTTATTTTTTAAAAGTTTTAAAGAATTTATTTAAAATCAAAAATATAAGTTTTAATAACTTTATTTAAAGAAAACTAATAAATATTAATTTAAACTAAATTTCAATTAAAATTATTATTAATAATATAACCTCTTCTAATAACAAATAAACTATAATTTTAATTAAATAATAAGATTAATAATTTATTGATCAAAATAATTAATTTAATAATTAAGTTATTAATCAATTTGCTAAACAAAAAACTGGATAAATAAAAAACCAAATTATTATTTTTAAAAGAAAGATTATTTTTTTTAAAAAAGGATAATTTAAGAAAAATAAAAGAAAAAGAAATGTTAAAATAAACAATAAATTTATTGTTAAATTATCTTTTAAACTTTTTTAGTAAAAAAAAAACCTTTAAACAATAATTAATACTTAAATCAAGTTAATTATAAATATTATTAATCTTAAAGATTAATTAAAAAAGTTGAATAAAGAAAAAAGTAAATTTAATAATACTTTTAGAATAAGAAATTATATTTGTATCTATTCTATTATATTTTATATTAAAACCTTTATTATTCTATATTTCAAAAAAAAAGATATTTTGGATTTTATTTATATCTAAGAATCTTTATAACTTAATTATAATTTTAATAATAATAATATAAAAGAATACCTTTTTTAATATTTTAAATAATCCTTTATTATTTAATTTAAATTTATGGATAAATATAAAAAGCTAAATTATAATTAAAATGATTTTTTCAAGTTAATATTACTTAAAAAGTTTTATAATTATAATATAAAATAATTAATTAATATTTATAATTTTTTGAATACTTTTATTTTAAAATAAATCATTATATATTTAGTATATAATACTAAAAGCCTTTTTTATATTAAAGATTATATTTCAAAGTTTTATATTTTTATTAAATAACTTTTTAAAAACTTAATAATCTCTAAATATAATATTGATAAGCTTTTTTTATAAGATTTGCTTTTATATATTAACAAAAAGATTATTTGTAGAATTAAAACAGATCTTTATTTTAAAAAAAGTATTTAATTGAAACCTTTAATTATTGAAGTTTATAAATAATATAATACTAAAAAATCTATTTCGAAAATCTATAATAATTTTTAGATTAATAAAAAAAATATATATTTAACTGTTTAGAATTATATAAAAAAATTAAATATTCTTATTATTAATAAAAATTTTATTTTAAATAAAATAATTAATAAAGTTATTAATTTATTTAATAAATTGAAATTAAACTAATTTTTTATAAAGTAAGATAATAAATCTTTAAACCTTTATTAATAATAAGACCTTCCTTTTTAAAAAGATATTATATAATAAAATAAAAACTTTTATTTTAAAGGTTTTCTGGTATTTAATATTTAAATTATTTCTATAAATAATACTATTATAGTAAAAGTTTATTATATTTAAACAAATAAACATAATTAAATTTGTTATTATTATTTTGGAGAATTTGTTAAAAAAAAGTCTTATAATATAAAAAAAGATTGCTTATAACTAATTATAAATGTAAAAAATAAGATATACCACTTTTTTAAAATAAGATTCTTTATAATAAAAGCCAAAAATAATCCTAAAATTAAGCTATTTATAAAATAAAAGGATTAATTAAAATACAAACTAATAAATCTAAAAGTTATAAATAATCAATATAGTTATTATATTATAAACCATAAAATTTTATTTAAAAATATTAAGCCTACTTTAATTAAAAGCAATAATATACAAATAGTATTTAACTTTAAATTATATATTAGAATTAATATTGTTAATGTAAATATTATAAAGATTAAGAAATTATATTAAAGTTGTTTTTTTAAAAACAAA
Organism: Myriosclerotinia curreyana; assembly: GCA_002162495.1. Taxonomy (NCBI): domain Eukaryota; kingdom Fungi; phylum Ascomycota; class Leotiomycetes; order Helotiales; family Sclerotiniaceae; genus Myriosclerotinia; species Myriosclerotinia curreyana. The sequence continues at coordinate 9,503 of NGKJ01000282.1, read as the reverse complement.
TTAATAAAATAAAATGAAATAAAGAAATCAAAAAAATTAATATTTATAATTTTAACTATTTTTTTTAAATTAATATTTTAAAAGGAATAAAACTATTTACTTAAAGATAATAAATCAAAAATAAATAATAAAATAAATTATAATATTATTAAAATTATTTAAAAACTATTAAAACCTAATAAAAACAATATTATACAAAAAGAAAGACTAATTAAGATCCGGAAACCCTATATTCGCAAAATCTTAATATTGAAATTGTTTTTCAATAAGATTTTATTTAAATTAATTGAAATTGTTTTTCAATAAGATTTTATTTAAATTAATTGAAATTGTTTTTATTTAAACTTTAAATAAATTTATAATTAATAATATTTTTGTTTTTATATTTGATTTATTCAAAAAAGCGCTAAAAAAAATTTCTGCAAATTAAATTAATAAATGATATTGTATTAAAGCTTTAACTATAATTATTATCTTTTTTATATCAGTTTTTAATAATCCCTTTATCTTCCTTATTAATATTATTACTATTATTAATATACTTGTTACTTTTAAAGTACCTATTATTATTAATATTCTTATTATTAATATTAATTTATTAAAAATAAAAAGTATTACTTTTTTTATTATTAATATTAGCTTTGCAATTAATATAATAAGTTTAAATTTAATAAAAAATTTAAATTTTGTTATTTAATATATTAATATATTAATAATTATATTTATAAATAAAAAAACCAAACTTTTTAGTTTAATTAAAAAAGTTTAAATTAATTTTAGTAATATAAAGAATGTTATTAATATTTACATATTTAAAGAAAATATAAATAATATTTTTTTAAATATACTATATATTATAATCAAAGAAATAAAATTTAAATATAAGAATGGAAAAGTTATTATCTAAATCAATAATAATAATAAAAAAGATAAAACCAATTATTAAACTATTAAACCAAACTAATTAAATTTATAAGGTTTAATATTAAAATTTATTAATAAATTATTAATAAAAAATTAGTTAATATAGCAAATAAGCTTTATATTAATAATTTATTAAAAGTCTTAAAAAAACTATTTAAAAATCATTTTTAAAACTTTTTAAACCATAATTACCCTAGCATTTTTGATAATAGAACTTTAGATTTTAGAACTATTTTGAATTTTATAAAAATAAAGTTTTTTGTATTTTAGTTTTATATTAATTTTGATATTAAAGATTTAATTACAAATATATTTAAAAAAAAAAAAGATGAATTTCTGAATTATTTCTTTGAATAAAATAAATTTTTGGATTTAGAAAAAATAAGAATTAAAATCAACAAATTAGAATAAATCTTTATATCTTTAATTAAACTTATTATTCCTATAAATAGAATATATAAAATAAAAGTAAATAAAGTTAAATCATCAAATATAATTAATTATTCTAATAAAGAAGTTTTAATTAAAAACCCTAATTAATTAGAATATAAATAAAAATTACAATTAGGAATATTTATATCAAAATCTTTTAATAAATACTTAATATTTTGTTTTAATATTTAATTTAAAAGATTTTGATTAATATTAAAAAAACTTATGCTTTTAAATATTAAAAATGTTTTATTTAAAAAAAAAAAGAATTGCTTTTAGTTATATTACAAAATAAAAAAACAACTTTAACTTTCAATTAAACAGAATCTAATAGTATTAAATTTATTATAGCCCTTTTTTAAAAAATAAAGATAATACTTTATAAAGCTTAGTAAATATTAGGTTTTAATTTTTTAAAGATTTTATTAAATATTATAATAAAAATAATATATAATCGAATAAAAAAAGGAATATTAAAAGAATATAAAGAACTTTATTATAATTCTTAATATCTTATAAAGAAAAAAGGAATTAGAAAGTATTACATTATTATTATTATAATAAAAGCAAATATTATAATTTTATATAATACAAATATATCTTCAAATCTTAAAGAATTTATAAAACAAATAGTTAGATATATAATTATTTTCCTAATCAACTTTTTCTTAAATTATAATTAAATTCTTTTTAACAAAAAAAGTAGAAATCTAATTATTATTATAACTCTTATTAAATTAATAAAATATACAATATTATTTCAAAATAGTATAAATTTTGTGATTTAATTTGTAAAAATTGTTTTATAAATTTTATAGGATTTAATACTAAACATTGCAATATTATACTTTAACAATATTAATATAAAAAACCTAAGAATTTAATATAATAATAAAAAAGTTATATTTAGAATTCAATAATTTGCTTTAAAGTATATTAAGAATCTTAATGTAACAATAAAAAGATTTGAATAAATAAAATATATAATTAAAATTAAATTAAAATAATATTATAATAACATTAAGATTATTAATTATTATACAAATTCTAAAGAATATTATCTTAATATTACTAAAATAGCTAAAATTCTTAAATAACTTTTATATAAAGATAAATATTAAATAAAAATATTTTTAAAAGTATATATATTCTATTATCTTTAAATTAAAAATTATGTATTAGTTATAAAACCTATATATTATTTTCTAAAAAAGAATATTAAGTTTATTTAAATAAATAAATAAAAAATAATTATAAATCTATTAAAAAAAAAGCTTATTTTAACTTTTACATTTATAATACTAATATATTTATTTAAAACTAATTTAATTATTTTAATTATAAATATTAATCTATTTGAATAAAAAGTTATTTTAAAATAATAGAAAGATAGCAAATTTAGAATAATTGTTTAATACAAAAATAGAATTTAAAATAAAACTAAACAGAATTATAATATAATAAAAAAAAAATATAAAAGGATTTTAAAAGCTTTATAGAAATGTAAAGAAGATTTCTATAATATTCATTTTATTTTTAAAATTGATATGAATATTTTTATAATTTAATTAAATAAAGTAATTATAAATCTATTTAAAGTTCTTATAACTAAATAACTAATATGAATAAAATATTTTGATTTTGAAGTTTATTATATTTTTAGTTATAAAAACATTATTATTAACAAATTATTATATAAATCGTATATAAAAGTTGATTTATATAAAAAAGAAATAGAAAAAGATATTAATAATATTATTTTAATTAATTTGAATTCTTTATTTATAGAATTAATAGTTCCTATTTCTTCTTTTCAGAAAAATTCGGAATTATTATGAATTCTTAATAATAATATTAATAATTTAATAAAAAAATATATAATATACTTTATAATATTATATTGTTTAAAAAGAATAAACCAAAAAGACTTTTTAAAGTTTAAAAAGCAAGTTTTAGATTTTGTTATATAAGATAATTAATTATAGTATTATTAAGGAAAAGAAAAACCTTTAATTCTAATTATTTTAAAAATAAATATAAAGAAAAAAGTTAAAGTAATAACTTATATTTATAAAGATTTTGAATATAAAAAGTTTAAATCCTTTTATTATAAATTGTAAAATATATATTAATAAAATAAAATATATAAAGATATGAAAAAATAGATTGAATTTTATTTTATATATTAGTTTCAATTAAATAAATAATTGTATAAACCCTTTATTCTTATATAAACTTTTATTATTTAATATAAGGTTATAATAAATATAATTAAAATGTTTAATAATTATGAATATAAAATATTGATTATATTATATTACGATTTGATTGATTGAATTAAAGCTAAATTATTTTGAAATACTATATCTTTAATTGTTATTAATTTTCTATATAAAATTGTTTATTGCTATAACGTTTTTAGAAAAATTATTATAAACAAAAAACCAAAAAATAAATAATAAATGATTATTTATTATAAAAAATATAAAATTAAATATATCCAGATTTTTGCTTATAATACAAAAGCTAATAGAATAATGAAAAAAGATTATTATTCTTTAATTAAAGTATTTTTTCGAATAGTTGTAGATAAATAGTAATAAACTAAATAGTTTAATACTATTTTGTTTGTCAATCACATTTCAATTTATAAGTCTATAAACAAAACATTATTTAAATTAATATATAGAAGAAAGTCTATATTATTTATAAAGATATAGGATATTATATAATATATACTAAATTAAAATATTATTAAAAATAAAACAAATCTATTAAAAGTTTATATTTGTTAATTAAAAGTTTTTAATTAGAATATTAAAAAAATAGTTTTAAAAAAAAAAAGATATTAGAAAAATAATAAATTATATTTTAATATAAATTATAAAGCTTTTAATAAAAATATTCAATTTAATAATATTGTTTTATATTATAATTTATTTTTAAAAATTAATATATTTTAAAAAAAAAACTTAGTTATTAATAATATAGATTTTATTATATAACTTTAAAAGAAAGTAATTTAATATATTGTTTAAAAGAAATAGATAATATAACATTTGTAAAAATATATACTAGATTTTACTTGAAAAAGTATATTTTGCATTTAAACTTTTTTATAAAAAATAATAATAAAAAACTTCGCAAATAATTAAATTAGGGAAACTCTATTTTTAAATATTTAAACTTAATTAAATAAAAAGAATCTGTATATAATTTGTTTTTATTGATTTTGTAAAATATAATTAAACTGAATAATAAAATGATATTAAAGAATATTAAACTATAGGATATTAAAATGTTAAAAAGATAATTTAGAAGTATTATTAAGAAAAACATTTAACTTTTAAAGTAAAGAAAAGTATTATAATTTTAATTATTTTTTTGAAAAACTTTTCTTTATTTATAAAATAAGGAAATACCAAATGCTAAAAAAACTTTTTATTTAAAGGATTTTATTTAAATATTAATTAGAAGAATTAATAAAAAATCCATTTTTTTTTTTAAGTTTATTTATTCTTTATATCTAAATTTCTTTTTTGTATTTTTGAATTTATATTTTTATATTATTTAATTTTATATTTAATTCTTTATTTTTTAACTTTTTTTGTTTAAATTATTATTATTTTCTTATTATTATTTCTTTTAAATTAATTATTATTTTTTTAGGATTTTACTTTTTAAATACATTTTTTTAAAAATATTTTTTAAAAATATTGTTATTGTTAAATCTTTAGAAACTAAATAAACCTTAATTAAATCTATTAGAAGTAAGGTTTTTCTTTTTATTTTTAATATTAATAATCAAATTTTCAATAATAAAAATAAAGCTTTTTAATATATTCTATTTGTTAAAAACAACTTTACTAAATAATATACTTATTATATATTATAGTTAAATATTATTATAAAAGTTATTATAAAAAATAGTTATATTATTAATAAAATTTAGGAATATATTAAGAAAAACAAACTTTAAGAAACTATATATATTTTAAAAACTAAATGTTATATTAAAAATATTAAAGCAATTATTTTTATTATTAAATATTATAAAAAGGTTAATAAAAGATATAAAAGATTGCAAACTTATTAAATAATGAAATATAATCAAAATCTGATTAAATATTAAATGCAAAATCCAATTCTTTAAGAAGGTATTTATATAATAATTATAACTTATTATATTTATTATTTAAATTCTTAAAAACTTATTGCTTTTCTTAATAATACTATAGTTATTCAATTAAACAAGAAAAAGCTTAATTCGAATATTTTTTAAAGGTTTTTATTAATTAATTTCATTATGGTTTATATTGTTATTAAAAAATTTAAAAACTATAAATACTTTAATTTATAAGAATTTTTGTTATTTATTTTAAACAATCCAATTCTTAATATATTCAATATTTCTTTTAATAACTTTGATTATTTATATTAATTTAATAATAATAAAGCTTAATTTACTTTAATTGAAAATACTAAAAATACTTTTTATAAAAAGTTATAGAATCTTGAATTTGAATTTATTAATAAAGAAAAGATTTTTATTCTTTAAACTTTAAATAAAAAACAATTCTTTAATATACTTGTTTTTATTTTAAAATTTATTGTTAATAATATAATATTATAGAATTCTATTAAAAATATAAAGTTTAATTTGTTTTAAAAAGCTTTTAAGGAACTAATTGCTTTTAATAAAATTATTTAATAATATAAAGTTATAGAATATAATAAAAAATTTGTTATAAAAACGGATAACAATAATACTAATTCTAATGAAAAAGTAAAAATCCAAATAGTTCCAAAAAATAAGTTTATTAAACTAAAAAGCTATATTTATAAAAAAAGTTATAAACTTTCTTTTAATTAATATTGTTTTTTTAATAATAAGTATATTTCAAATCAAATAAAATAAATAAATATAATATTTTTTAATTTGAATATAATTAAAACAACTTTTTGTAAATACTATATTTAAGTTTTTACAAAACTTCTGAATCTTTATATAAAAAAAATTTGATTAACTAAGCTTTATTATTATATATATATTATTACTATTTATTACAATTATATTAAAGAATTTCGTTTTTATAAAAAGTATCTTTTATAATTTAAATCTTATTTTTCTATTATTAAAAAAAAAACAAAAAGAATATAAGAATTTATAAATTTCACTTTATTCCTAATAATAAATTTAACCTTAATAAAATAAACAAAACTAATAAAAAAAAACTTTTATTTAATTATAAATATTTTAATCCTTTTAATAATTTTTCTTTATTTCTAATTCTTTTTGTAAATCTTATTTTTGCTTTTGAAAATACAAATATAATTTTTGAAGATTATATTAATATTTACAAATAATATTTGTATAATACTTTTATAAATAAATTTCTTTATAATTGTTATTTTTCAATATTTTAATAACTTTTTCAAAATAATTTTGCTTTATAAAAAGCTATTATACTTATTTAAAGAGATAAGAAATACTATTTAATTATTTTGTTTTAATCTTTTATCAAAATTGCTTTTTGTAATAAAAATGTTGAATTCTATTATTCTTTTTTGGATTTAAATATATTATTTAGGTTTAACAAATTTTGCAAAAACAAAAACAAAAAAAATAAATATAATAATATATTATTTATTTTTTATTATTATATTACTTTTGTTTCTCTTTTAATACTTAATACTATTAAAAAAACTTCCTGAAAGTATATATTCTTTACTATTAGCAAATACTTTTAATATTAAATTATTATTTAAAAACTTTTAAAAAAGTTCTTTTTATTAAAATTATAATAATATAATCTAAATCTAATTGTTTAATATAATTATTACAAAAAAGTTTAAAGAGAAAACGTGTTTTTATAAATAATATTTACTTTAATAAAATAAAATGTTTCTTTTATTATTTTGAGTATTATTATAAGATTTTAAAAATAAAAAAAGAAATTAAGAATAACTATTATTTTAATAATTTATATTATTATAAAAAAAAAAAGTTATATAAAAATAAAAAATAAAACAAAATATAACGATTTTTATGCAACTTATTAAAATTTTCTACTTTTTTTTAGATTTAATAGAAATAATTAAATTTAGTATTAAAGTATTCAAATCTTTAGAATTTAATATATATTTTCTATTAAATCACCTTATTTTTTTAATTTTAAATAAACAAATTTTATAATCCTTTTTTATTACTTATTTAGAAATTAAGATTTTATTTAAAATATTAAATAATAAATTTAAAAAAATATATAAAAGGATTTAAAAGAAAATATTTAAAAATATTCTTAAAATAATTAAAACTTTTAAATAAAAAGAAACTTAATAAAGTACAAAATTATTTTTTAAAACTAATAAAAATAAAGATTAAATAAACAACCTTAATTATAAGCTTTTAAAAGATAATTAGTTTCTTTTAAATATTGAATATATATCTAAATAAAAAAATTATGAAATTAAAGTTCTAAACAAGCTTATTAGAGATATACTTAATAAAATTCAATATATTAAAAAATCTTACTTTTCAAAAAAAAAGAAAAAAAATAAAAACAAAAAGAAAAAACTAATTAAAATACTTTTTTTTATATTAACTTTTATATTAACCTTTAAAAATTTATTAAACAATAAGGTTAAAAACACCCCTATTATTATTATTAATCTATTACAATTTATAATACTAAAACTTAAAACTCTAATTCTATTATTAATTTTACTTTTTTAAAAAGAAAAATCCTTACTATTAAATAAAAAAAAGAAATTAGATTTTTATAAGAAACAAAGAAAAACCAATAAAAAGTCTTGTTTTCAAACTTCAATTTTTACTAAAAAGAATAAATAAAAAATGTTAATATCTATTAACCAAAAAGAATTTTCTTTTAAAATAAAGAAGAAATATATTATTAAATTTATTATTAAGTTTATTACTTTTAAGTTCAAATTTGCAAAAAGACAATTTTCTAAAAGAAAATAATCTAATAAAAAAGGATTTCTATTAAAGAAAACTTGTAATTTATAATCTTAAAAAAAACTTATTTTGTTTTATAAAGTAAATTTGAATTATTGAAATCCTGTTTTTTTAAGAAAAATCAGAATATTTCGAAATTTATTTTTTTATATGAATATTAGGGGTATTATAAATGTTATTGTTAAAGAAGTTGTTAGAGTAATTAAATTATTATTAAGAATTTAATAATAATATAAATCAAAGTTTAATTGCATTATCTATAGTTTCTTTAATAATCATAATATCATTAAAACAAATAAAAATCCTATTTCTGTTTTAAGCTATTTATTTGCCTATATTTTCTCCTTTTATTAATAATTATTAAACAAACTTTTTGCTATTTATTTTTTTCCTTTAAAGCTTATTTCTTTTTTTAAGATAATGAAAATAAATCCATAAATCTTTTTTCCTTAACAATTATTTCAATATTTTAATTGTTTTTGTTTGAATTCATAAAATTAGTATTGTAAATAATTGCTATATAATTAAAAGTTTGAAAATATATTAAAAGATGTTTTATACCGTTTTTAATATTATAAATATTTATTTCTTAATTTTTATTATTAATATAAATTTTCAATATTTTTGAATAAAGAAATATAAGAAATTACAAGATTTTATATATCTAAACTAAACTAGTTTACTATCATATAATATTAAATTTAATAAATATATACTCACTAGAATCCTGAACTTAGATTAATAATCAATTCTTATATATTTGCCTCAACCTTTTAACTACATTATTATTATATTTAATATTAACCCTTATATGTTTCTATTAGATTCTTTTCTACATATTTGTCCTCTTTTAATGTATTATTAAAATACATGTATCTCGCTCTGTTTCTTTCACAATATTAAAAAGTATATATTAAAAAAAAATATATTAAAAATATAATATTAAAAAAAAAGTATGAAAATAATTATATTAAAGAAATTATATTAAAAAACTAATTAGATTATATTAAAAAATTATATTAAAAAATTATATTAAAAAATTATATTCAAAGATTATATTAAAAGATTATATTAAAAGATTATATTAAAAGATTATATTAAAAACTTATATTAAAAAATTATTAAAAAATTATTAAAAAATTATTAAAAAATTATTAAAAAATTATTA
>NGKJ01000279.1:1766-12835 GCA_002162495.1 Myriosclerotinia curreyana | reverse complement strand
CGCTGCCTCCCTCCCTTCAACCAACGAAAAAGCTAGAAATCCTCACTTCACCTCAATTATAACAATCCAGATTTTTTGCAAATAAAACTTAGAAAACAACTATCACTATCCTCTACTCTCGACTTATCTCCAAACTAGTGTTTATTATATATCCTCTTCCATTCCTTGAGTTCGTTTGAACTTATATCCATATCCATATCCACATTTACATTTACATCTATTCGCTTTGCTATCTCCCCTTTCTCTACCCTTCCTAAACTTATATTCCTTTTAATTTTCCATGCTAACTATTAAGTAATTCTAAAAGCTTTAAATCCCTCATTTAAGTCCCCCATTTAAAATCCTACATCTCAACCCTCTCGGTTCTTTTTAAACTCGACCCCTTAAATTCACCACTTCCAACCCAGCATCATTCGCTAACCCTATTATATTCCATCCTATCCCACTCCACTCCCATCCACTCCAACTTAATATTCAACCTCTCTACAAAGTACCAAAAAATATATCTTTCCACTCAAACCCTTTCCACTCAAACCCCTTCCACTCAAACCCCTTCCACTCAAACCCCTTCCACTCAAACCCCTTCCACTCACACTCCCATCACCGCAAATATAATAAGCAAAAACAAACATCTAAACAAACATCCACATAAAGTAATCACCAAACAAACCCAATATAAACCTCCAATCATCCCATCCTCTAACTTTCCTTACTAATCACAGTAAAGGGGTCCGCACATACACAAACATACCCACCGAAAGATACTCAAAGTGAGTTTATAAAGAAGAAGAAAGTATTATTCTGTGGAACGATAATGAAGAGGTGGATTGTAGTGATTTATGTTTATGATGGTAATCCAACTTAACCCTCTATCCTCACTTTTGTCCATCTCTCTTCTTTTTAAGCAGTCATCATGATATCAAACATATCAAACTCTTCCTACCAAAGAAATTTTTGTTTTAAGAAAACCGTTTCAATCTCTCATCTCTCATTTCTCATCTCAAACATAACCATATCCCAAACCCATGCATAAATACCATCTCCCTCCCTCCCATAACGCACGCCCCTTAACTAATTCTCCAACCCCCCATTTTGAATCTTCTCCAAAATCCCCTTAAACTCCCTCCAATCCCCCATCAAAATCTTACACCCAGCCCCCAACAAAACCCCCTCCATCTTCTCGCGCTCCTCCACCTCATAACTCCCTACATAGCCCACCGTGAAGATGCCCGCTCGAACCGCTGCCGTCGCACCACTCTTACTATCCTCAATCGCCACACATTCCCGTGGCGTCACGCCCAATTTCTCCATCGCGTGGATATAAACCGCAGGATCCGGTTTCGACGTCGGTTTCGGCAAACTGGACGCGGCACTATAAATTTCATCCCCGAAATACTTCTCCTGGCCCACCTTCTCCACACTCGCCTTCACACGTCTCAGCGCACTCGAACTCACCACCGCCATGCGATACTTCCCCTCCTTCTCGAGCCGCACCAACTCCTCATCGACCCCATCGCACGGCTTCAACGCCGCCCGGAGCTTCGCAATCACTTTATCCTCCTCCTTGCTCACGTACGACTCCAACTCGGCATCGTCCATCTGATACCCGTATTTAGCCTTGAGACTGCCAATCATGCCGCGAAAATTCTGCCCCACGAATTCGGAGAGGAGTTGCGGGCCCGTGTAGCGGTCGGAAATGCCGCGGGCAGAGAGGATTTCATTGGCAAGGTCGGCACAGGCTTCGAAGGCGAGGGATTCGGAGAGGACGAGCGTGTTGTCGCAATCGAAGAGGAGGGTTGTTATCTAGTGGGGGTGGGGTGTTAGTTGGGGTTGAGGAGTGCGGGGTAGGTGGTGAAGTGGGAGAGTGAAATTAAAAAAAAAGTGATGAACTAACAGGAGCCATAATTGCAATCGTTATAGAACTTTGCTTGAAACTTTCTTATTTCGTTTCGTTTCGTTTCGTTTCTCAAGAATAATTAGTATGACTGAGCAAATAATCTCAGAAACACTTCTCGGATGGAGACTGTAATCAAGGGTGTATGTATGTATATGCCTATCTTTGAGAAACAATTCTTCTCTATCAGAATCTAAACTCTTGTCGTCTCAAAATCTCAAAGTCTCAAACAAAAGCTAGAAATCTTGATGTCGATCTTGTAAAATGCAAACGAGATAAAGTAAGATGTTATTTGGTCCTTATTAAGTAAGAAGGAAGGAAGGAAGGTGGAAGGTGGAAGGTGGAAGGGAAGGGTGAGAGAGAAAGGTCGGAAACACAACTTGCAATTCATTTGTTGAATAGGTGGGGTACTACTCTAATATTAACCTATCCTATCCTATCCTATCATATTCCCATGATTCCCATGCACATACATCACATTCACATCACATTACCGGTTTTACATACATAATACATACATATACATATACATATAATAATACATTGCATACAAATAAGTTACATATCCCCTCCTTTCCCCTCCTTTCCCCTCCTTTCGGTCTCCTTTCCTCCTCCTTTCCCCTCCACCGCAGCCTTCCCGTGTAACCCCATAATGATAATAGCGGGGCCAAGACCAAACATCAACCAACCCATTATTCACGTCGTCAACTCACTGGCGGTAAGTAACTCTTTTTGACCGGTCACCGCTTTCAACTATCCCGAAGTCTATGCAACACATGATAATACCTACCTACCTATGCTTTGTATATATTTATTTTACATAGTAATAATCGACTACGAATACCACCTCATCTGCCACCTCGAATCCATCTGCATCTTTCTCATCATCACTGCAGAAATCCAGGTTCATAAATTTTATATACCAGCGATTATACGCTACTGGAGATATGAGGGTTAGGTTACATGGAGGTTACTAGATACCTAGTTGATGTATAGTGGTAAGGAAGGGAGATTAATGTGTGAATAAGGTTGAGCAAAAGGTAAGGTGTACCCGCATTATCCCAAGTGGAAATCCAAGGGTAACCGAAATCCCTATATCATGCACGACCCCGCATCTTACATGTTTTTCAAAAATTAACCACTATAACTTTAATATTTAATAAAATGGACTTAGAGACCTATATAGAGCATATATTAATTCAAATTAAAGATCTTAAATATCCTAAATTTATTTAAATAGCTAATTTTTATAAAATCAATTATTCTATACTTTTTCAATAATATAAAAGCAAAACAGTTTCAAAGAAGATTGCTTATTTTGAAATATATTAATACTTTATAAAAAAGCAAAAAAAAGCTTTAATTAATCAAATTAACAAGTTGAATTAAAGATTTATACTTTCTACTAATCGCATAATCAAAAATCTTATAAAGGAGATAATAAAACATTTTATAAAAAAGAATTAGATAGTTTATTTTATTAAAAAATATAAAGATTGCTTTTAAAGTTAATATCTCTATTATATTAATAATTTGTATATAAAAGCAAATAATATTATAATATTTAAATATTTTTATAAATTTAGTAAAGTTATTTTATATTATTATTAATATTTATAATAAAAAAGGATTTTGTTAATACTTCTTTTTTATTAAATTAATTAACAAAAATAATTACAAAATACAATATATTATTAAAGAATATATATAATTAGGATAAAAAAAGCTTTATAATTAAAATAAAAAGGATAATAAAAAGAATTATGATTATTAATACTTATAATAAAAATAAAATGATAAAAATTAAGTAGAATAGATTAAAAGAGTTTATTACTTTTTTAACAAGTATTTGTATAGATGATATAGTTTTTCTATTTATTTTAATTTATAAAAGGAAGTTTAAGTATTTATAAAATATTTAGATTAATAAAATAATATAAAATAATTAAGCTTATTTTAAAACTTTAAGTAATAAATGATTTTTTAATGTATTTAACCTTATCTAGTTCATTAAGGTTTTTCAATACTATACTTACTTTAAAACAAGAAAAGAGTACTATTTATTAATTGTAAATAGCTATTTTAATTATATTAAACTTAAATTTATATTCAAATACAACAAATTAAAGATTATTTTATTAATTCTCCCCTCCTACTCTACATATTACCTATAATCTCTTAATATAGGATTTTTCCTTTCTTTTTCAAATTGATATACTATAAAATTTAATATATTCTTAAATAATAGTAGGGGCATCGTTTTCATATTTAAATACAATTTTTAACCTATATTTCAAAAGTTTTAAACTTAAATATATATTATAAATAATATTTTATATTTTTTTGAAAAAGTTAGAATTTGGTTTATAAATAGGAATACTACTATTTCTATAATTTAGTTTAAATATACTTTTATATTACCAATGTTATTCCAACTAACAAAAGATAAGATTAAGACTTTATATAATTCGAAAACTTTATATTGCTTTAAAATAGAATTTCATCAAAATTAAAACCCTTTTTTTTATTAATAAGCTTTTTAAAGCCGTATTAATTAATATAGTTAAAGCTGATATACAAACCTATAAAGCAAAAGGTTTAGAAAAGGCTTTAAAAATCAAAAAAAGAAAAAGGATTTATTCGAAAAAATTAAATTTACTTAGAGAAAAAACAAATAAAGCTTAATTATTCTCACTTATTATAATAATAAAAGTTAAAGATTATTAAATAAATAAAGTATTTGTTAAACAATAAAGATAAAATATAGAGGAAAGTTAAAAAGAAAACTAAAAAGAAAAAGAAAGAATTAAAAACAAAAAAAAATGGGTTAAAAAAAAGTAAATTATTAAATTATATATGATTTTAAAAAAAAAATGCAAAAAAAGCTTATAAATCTTTAAGATTTTTAATTAAAAAGGTTTAAAAAGTCCTAAACCTTTTTTATATTATAGATTTAATATTTAAAAAAGCTATAAAGCTTTTTAATAAAGTAGAGATTAATAAATTAATAAGAGAGAAAGAGAAGGTGAAAACTTATACTAGGGGGGGATAACAAATCAAAGTTTTATTAAAATTTAAAAGTTAAGGGTTTTAAAGTTTTATTATATTATCAATTCTATTTTTATAATATAAAATTAATTCTAGCTTTATATTTTATAAATTGAAATTATTATAAATTTTTAATAGTATAGTGATAGGTTGTTCAAAAACATGCAAGATGCAGGGATATGCACGATATAGGGATTTCGGTTAAATTACCGTTTAAAATCTCGAAAGGTATAAATCTATATGAAATATTGCTATTTCAATTCTAACTACACTAGCCCTCTTTACTTCAATGATTCAATGACTTTTATGTTACTGAAAACAATTGAAGCGCGATAGCATGCATCACGATAATCTTTGCATTATATCAGAACTCGGATCAAAATAAAGCTACTTAATTTTGAATTTTGTATCTCATAAGGAGAGTATTACCATAATTCCAGAAACCAAAACATCCATTCAGCTAAGAACCCATTCAGCTAAGAAAGTCATGTGACGGCAATTTGGAGAACGCCTGTTGCGTTCAGATTCGGCAATCCGTAGAAAAATTCATTGGCCACTTATTGTTGTGGTGTAAAGTACCATTTCTGGCTGTCTGCACTACCATCCACAGAAGCGACGATCGGGGTTCCTCGCTGGACCACAGCATTTTGTACAGTAAGTTTGCCACGGTTAGGCACCACACTAATGATACTATACTTTGAGGTCAGCAGCAATCCCATCTCATGTGTCTGTTTAATGCAAACAAGACTGTCACTCACTTGAATATACTGCTTCCTCCATCTGGAGCTGGCACGATCTTCCAATGGGCATTTTGATTCCCTGGTGAAATTTGTGGAGTCGAGATTTCCGCGTTGTCGGCTGTAAGGACAAATTAGTATGTGAAAAAAAGCAAAGCACATATAAGCAAAACAAAAATAAATAGTGCAACAAACTTACACTCAGTGGTGATAAAATATCCAGTAAGGACATTGATGATTAGATACACAGTATCGTTACCAGAGCCAGAGACGGGAGACACCTGCCAGAGAGCATTTGGAGCAGAGGGGCTGCGCGGACTTTGAAGATTCACGAAGATGTTAGTTATCATATTCTTAAATGTGTCGAGGGAGTTTGTGGGAATACATACTGAAGTCTCACTGATGCCCCAGCGTCCATCAAGCCACCCCAGTTGTTCATATCGTATTCGGGATTCAAGAAGGTTCGGATATCATATTGACCTGCGCCTTGGAAGCTCATATTGAATTTTCAGAATGATATTTTGTAAGAATAACTGGTAAGGTTCAAGTGGGCCGTGGCTGCTGGGGAAAATATATCAGTTTGGAAAGGTCAACGGTTCTTATGTATAATCCTGAGTTGACTGATCGATATTTTTACCCCGCTCGTAGGTGGCTGCAGCAGTTGATGTCCCTCGTATTGTTCGTTTCGGAAGTTTGGTAATGTCGTATTACAACATATATATGCAATCCAATAAGGTTGTATGTTGTGGAATCTAAATTCTAGGAAAGAGAAGTAGGTTGATGAATCTATCCAATAAGTCATCTTGTCAGCTGAATTATGAAATAGTAGGCTTTCAGTATGAAGAGGAGGTTGTATGTATGGGACATGAAGTTCTTATTGTCCAACAATTTATTTTGGCCGCTGAATCATGAAATAACAGACTTTCAATATAAAAGAGGTTGTATAACTTGGGTATCAAGTTCTAGGAAAGAGAAGTGGGCTGATGAGCTTGCAGCCATTGTGCATCGAATGAATAGTAGTACAGTTGATAGTTGACAGTTGATAGTTGATAGTTGACAGTTGATAGTTGATAGTTGATAAGTTGACAAGATCCCCGCATCAAGAACATCACATGTTGAGGGGATGTTCTAGCCGAGGGCATTTTCGCTTTGATTAGGTATTAATCTGCACTTGCAGTCACGACTGTTGTACCTGGGGATACTATAGCCTATTGATACCCTTATAATCATTATTGTTATAGAAAATGGGCTTAACCCGAATCGTATTGGCTACCATTAAGCCTACTTTGGCGTGCGGGGACTTCTTATTATAACATTTATACTACAACCAGACTAGCTCCAGCACTGTTCATCATAGAAATAATAGAAATAATAGAAATAATAGAAATAATAGAAATAATAGAAATAATAGAAATAATAGAAATAATAGAAATAATAAAAATAATAAAAATAATAGAAATAATAAAAATTGTTGAAAGTAGTTAGCAACTATACTGTGTTGGAGCTAGGACCTAATAAAGGCTTAACCTAATTAGGCCTAGGCTCTTTTCTTTGTCCCAAATCAAGCATATAAATCTTGTATAAAAAAGAGTAGCTTTTTTGTCCTTTTAACTTAATTAATTAGTTATAAACCTTATTTATTATACTTTATATTATTCTATATAATACTATTAATTATTAATAACTTTTTATAAATTATAAATTTGAAAGTATAAACTAAAAAGTAAATTCCTACTTTCTAATTATATTTAATTAAATTCAATTTTCTATATTAAAATTATTTCAAAGTTATTTTATAATTCAAAACCAAAATAAATAAAAGCAAACTACAGAAAACAAATGCTTTTAATAAGCACAAATCGAAAAAAAGAATCAAAAAAAAATCAATAATTATAATAACAAAAAGAAAGATATAATACAAATACATTATCTTTAAGAAATATTAAAAACCAAAAAGCTTCTAAATTAAAAGCTAATAACAAAAACATTAAATTTACTTTAACTCAAAAACAAGTAAAACAAAAATTTAAATAATTTAATTCTAAATCAATAGAATTTAATCTACTAAACAAATTTGTACAAAATAAAATATCAAAATTATTTATTAAAAAAGAATATTCATTTAATATATTTTAAATTACACTATTAATACTAAAACTATCACAGAAATCCTATATTTTACTCTGCGTTTATTGCAATTCCTATATTTCCTAGCTTATTTATATCAATCACTTAAATTCTGTATTATTACCCTATTTTAATCGTTATAAATCTTTTTAATATTATACTACGAAATACTTTATTTAGGAATAATCATTATAACAACCTGTATATAACAATTAGTAGGATCCTACAGATTAAAAGTATGTTTAAATAATTTAATCTTTTTCTACTTACTTTTTTTATACTTTATATAATTGGTTTAATTTATATAACAATTATAAGCTCAATTAGCATTTAAATACTATATATTAGTATTTAGAAACTTGTAAGAATCAATTTTCAGAGTTTTATTTTTTTATACTAAAAAATATTAATATTTTTATTAAAACTTTAATCAATTTTTCTATTAACTTTTAATAGGATTAATTATATCTTTATTTAAGCTTATTAAACTTAAAACTAATATTTAATAGATCAATTAATTTTTAGCTTTTCAAAGCTTTTACTATATTAACAAAATCTAAAACGATTTTAGTATAAATAATAAACAAATTTTAACCAATTAGAACCTTATAATCAATTAGTTTTCCGAATTATTATCTATTGCTCTTTTGCTTTCTGGTTTTATTATAAAAAGAGATAAAAAACTTAATAAAAAGTACAACATTGAAATAAATATTTACTATTATTAATTTATTATAAATATAACCAATTATTTTTTATAACCAAATAGGTTTTTATTTATTAATTACATCGATATTACTATAAAATATATTCATTTTTATAATAATTATCAAATACAATTACAAATATTTAAAAGAATAGAAAAAGCATATTAAGAGGTAATAATTTAAATTAACAAAACTATTAACCCTTTTTATATAATAAAGCTTTTTATTTAATTATTAGAAATTAAATTATTTTATAATATTATCTAGTATTTGTAATAAAAGCTTATTTTATTTAAAAAAGATCAATAATTAATTATCTTTAATAAATATAGAAATATACTTTATTAAGCCTTTTTCGATTATAATAATCCTACAAAATAATATATGAAATAGTATTTGATATATTTAAAAGCAAAAACTATCGATTTTAAAAAGGTTTTTAATACTTGTATTATTACTACCTTTTTAAAAACTATTAATACAAAATAGCTTTTGGAATAATTATTTCAATAAATTAATAAATATCAAATAGTTTAATTATTAGAAAAATCTATAATATATTTTAATAAATATAATATTTTTATAAAAACTTTACTTTAAAATAAAATATATAATTATAAAAGTTAAAGTATTTATTTAATAATCAATTCTACTTATAATACCTTTAAAAACTCAAAATCTAATTCAAATTTAAATAATAAAAAAGATTTATCAAAATTATCTCCTAAAACAAAATATTGCTTATACTATAAAGATTAATCTTATAAATAAACACTAATAAATTACAGGATAATCGAACTTGTGTTTATAAATATTTACAAGAATAATTTAAAAAGAATAATTAGTAATTTTAACAAATAATAAATTATTAACAAATTTAATAATCCTAAATACAAAAATCTCAAAAAAAAGCTTTTATCTTAAAAATAGAAAACTTTAACTTCTTTTTTATTATCAAAAATCATTTTTCTTAATCGAATTAATATTTATATAATTAATACTTAATATAATCAAATAAACAATCTTAAAGATATATTCTTTTCAATTAATATTTTTAATAAACATTATTTTTTTAATTTAACTTTTTTAGATAATTATAATATTATACATTTAGTCAATAATGTTGTTTTTTTTAATAAAGGAAAATACGAACTATTTGATTAATTCATTGATATAGTTGAGGTTGGTATTAGTATTATTCTAATTATTAGTAGAAGTATTTATACTCTTAAAAATATTCTTTATAAAACTTATAGATCTAATATAAAAGATTTAGTATTAACTAATATAACGCTTATTCCTGGTTTTTATACTAATATTATTTTAGAGGCTCAATTAAAGAAAAAGGAAGTTTGGATTTATAGTTTAGGTAATACTCTTAAAATTAGCAATATATATAAAAATATTGTTATTATTAATTTTATTTGTATGTTCAACTTAGTTTTCTTAAAAATCAAAACTTCTTCTTTTTATTCAAGCTTTTCTATATTTATTTCTATAAGTAACCCTATAATAATAAATCTTATTATATCCTGCAAAATCAATAAATTCTTTTATTAATTTAAAAATATATTTGTTTTTAAAACTAATTTAAACAAAATATAATATAAATATACTAATTATTTTAATAAAAAAGCTTTAAAACATTTAATTTAAATAGTAAAAAGTATTAAAATATTTAAGATTATTTAAAAAAAATATATTAATTATTCTTTTATATATGTAAAACAAATCATTTTATATATTTTGAATGATTACTTATTTTTACAACTTTTTTTCAAAATTTAATAAAATCTTTTTGATTTTTTATACAATTATAATAAATATTTATAGTTATTATTAATCCAAAAAATATATAATAACAAAATATTCAATTTTATATTAAATTTAAAATCTTAAGAAGAAGTTTTTAGAACTATTTTGAATTTTATTTCTTAATACTAATAAAAATATAAATTACTAATTATTATAATAAAACAAAATAACAATATATTAATAATTAAAATTCTTGAAAATATATTTTTTAAGAAATAAATAAAAAAAAAAGTATTAAACTTAAACTTTTTTTTTTATATTTATAAATTAAATAAAAAATCAAAAAAAATTAATTAAAAAATTATTATTAAACAAATAGAAATAAAGAATATTGTAGAACTTTTCAAAAAATTATAAGTTAAAATTACTTTTACAACAATTTATTTATATAATATTAGTTTTTTGAAAGCAAAAAGTTTTAAAAGTTTTAATAAAATATTTGACTTTTGGTTTTTGTAATATTTTAAATAATATAATCCTTTATTAATGCAAAAAGTTATAAACAATTTCTATTTTAATTGAAATAGAATCTTTAAATACAAATACTAAATATATTTATTAAATAAAGAAAAAAAAGCAGGAAATAAAAGAAGATAATATAAAACTTATAATTAAATATATATTAAATATTTAATAAAATATATTCTTAAAACCAAAATCTATTAGATATAGATTTTAAAGTTTAATAAAGTTATTATTATTTAAAATATTATATTTAATAAAAAATTTATTTATAAAAAC
>NGKJ01000276.1:0-13038 GCA_002162495.1 Myriosclerotinia curreyana | reverse complement strand
TTATAGGTTTTCCTAATAATTAGGCTATTTAATATTTATTAATTTATTAAAATAATTATTTTAAAAGCTATTTTATATTAATAACTTTTAAAAAGGTAATAATAGCATAAATACTAAAAACCTTTTTAAAATCAATAGTTTTTGCTTTTGAATATATTAAATATTATTTTATATACTATTTTGTAGAATCATTATAATTAAAAAAGGTTTAACAAAACATATCTTTATATTTATTAAAGATAATTAGTTGTTAATCTTTTTTAAATAAAGTAAGCTTTTGTTATAGGTATTGGATAATATTATAAAGTAATTTAGTTTTCGATAATTGAATAGAAAGCTCTATTATATAAAAAGGGCTAATAATTTTATTAATCCAAATTATAACTTTTTAATATACTTTTTTTATTCTTTTAAATATTTATAATTATATATAGTAATCGTTGTAAAAGTAAATATACTTTATAATAATATTAATATAATTAATAAGTAAAAACCTAATTAATTGTAAAGAATAATTGATTATATTTTTAATAAATTAATAATAGTAAATATTCATTTTAGTGTTATAATTTTCATTAAGCTTTTTATTTTTTTTTATAATAAAACTAAAAAGTAAAGGAATAACAAATAATAATTCAAAAAGTTAATCAACTATAAGGTTTTAATCGATTAAGATTCGTTTATTGTTTATACTAAGATCATCCTAGATTTTGTTGAAATAATAAAGGTTTTAAAAAGCTAAAAACTAATTGATTTATTAAATACTAGTTTTGAATTTAATAAACTTAAACAAAAATATGATTAATCTTATTAAAAGTTAGTAAAAAGATTAATTAAAGTTTTAATAAAAATATTAATATTTTTTAGTATAAGAAAATAAAGCTTTGAAAATTGATTTTTACAAGTTTCTAAGTATTAGTATATAGTATTTAAATATTAATTAAGCTTATAATTGTTATATCAGATTAAACCAATTATATAGAATATAAAAAGAGTAAGTAAGAAAAAACTAAATTACTTCGACTTTTTTTTGATTTATAGGATCCTACTAGTTACTATATATAGGTTGCTATAATGATTATTCCTAAATAAAGTATTTCGAAGTACAATATTAAAAAGGTTTATAACAAATAAAATAAGGTAATAATAAGGGATTTGAATAATTAGTATAGATAAACCGGGAAACGCGGGAATTACGGTAAACGCAAGGTAAAAAATAGGATTTCTGTGATAATAATTAATTATATATTTTATATTATATTATTGGTTATTAATATATTAATACAAATAGGGAAGTTGATTAAGTATTATTATTTTTTAAGTTTAAAATATCTAATTTTTTATTAATTTTATTAAATGTATTTATAGAATAATTATTTTTATTGTTTTGTTAATGATTATTTGAATTATTATGTTTAAAAGAATTGAATTAATATTAAAAGGTTGAACTAAAAATAAGTATTAATAATATACTTAAAATATTTTATAATTAAAGATAGTTTTGTAAATAAAAATTAAAAGGGATTTAAAAATCAATATATTAATTATTCAAAAAAGTTAAATTAAAAAATATATTATATATTTGAAATATTTTATATTTACTTTTAATTAAAATTGATCTATTAATATTATTCTTATTAATATATTTTTTGTTTTTAAAAAATTATAATATAAAACTATTTTTGATATCTTTTTTACTTTTTTTATTTTTATTATTAATAGATTTTAATGTATTTGATTTTTTTCTGCTTGTAAATAAAACTGTTGATTATAGTGTATAGCTTTTTAATATTATTAATAGTGTAAAATCTCAAAAGTTTATAAATAATATATTAACTATTAATCTTATAAATCTTATAGATGGTATATTAACTATTAGTTTTATAGATCTTATAGATAATATATTAGGATTTAATTGAAGAAATATATATTCATTTTCTTAGTTTTTATTAATTATTATAATATTTGATTTTGTAATAAAAAACTTTATTTGTATATTATTAAAAATGTTTTGCTTAATAATAGTATTATAAGTATTTTATATATTTTGATTTAAAATAAATATATTTTGTAATACTTATAAATTGGTATGTTTTGTGATTAACAATCTTATGTTGATTGGAAAATCATAATTATTTATAGATTTATTATAAAAAAAAAGTAAACTTTTAAATAAATAAATAAATATTTAAATAAATAAATATTTAAATAAATATTTAAATATCCCAAAATCTATTTGAAAATAAATTTATTTTTCGATCTTAAAAATATATAAAATCTACTATCAAAGTCAGCATTTTTTAAAGTTGATTAAAATAATTAATCAGTTTATTTTTAAATAAATATATATATTTAAATATTTATTTTAAATTTAATAAATAAATTTTGATTAAATAGATTTTTAAATATATTATTTACTTATATAAATAATAATCTTTATTTGTTTACTTTAAAATATTTATATAAATATTTATATTAATATTTAGATATTTATATATTTATTTATTTATTTATCTATTTACTTATTTATATAAATAAATATTTATATTTACTTAAATACTATTTTTTTTATTATTTATAATAAAAAGAATAATAAATAATAGGATTATTCGTGATTACGATTAATATTAGTATAATAATTTTTGTTTTTTTAAACCAATTTTATATAAAAGGCTAGTATATTTATTAAAGTATATTAATAATATTAAATCAATAATTATTCTTAATAAACAAATATATAATCTAACAAATAAATACTTTGGATCTAATAGCTTAAAAGAATCAGAATATAAAAAAGATTAATATGAATTGGATTTTTTTAATGAATATATAAATATAATTTCTAATAATTTTACCAAATCCAAAAATATCACCAAATCCAGATTAAAAATAAAAAATATAAATAATAAAAAATATATAAATTTATTTTTAATTATAAACTTTTATTAATAAAAAAATAAAATATAAATTTATTTATTAATTATTTTATTAATATAATATTTATAAATAATCCGTTGTTATTTTGTAATATTGATTTAACAAAAATACAAGCTAAAATTCAATATCAAAATCCAAATACCTATTTAAATTCAAATAATAAAATAGCTTTATTAATTTGTAATTTTGACAATGCAAATATAAAATTAAAAAATCTAAATGTTTTTATTAATTTTATAAATATATTTGTATTTGAATTTATTTATAAATACATTCCAAACAACAAAAATGATTTTGAATAAGTTCTTTATTATTATTTTTATAGTTTTGAAAACTTTACAATTTTTAATTTAGTTATAAATTTAAATTGTTTTATATCAAATAAAAGTATACCTTAATTAAATTATATAGTATTATAATAGATTTTAATTAAATATATTGATTTTTTAGAAGTATTTAAAGATATATAAAATCTTTCATTATCTAATAATATTTTTAAAATATAAGTGGAAAAGATTCTTTTGTTATTATTATTATACAGAAAGTTTATTTCTTTAAAATCTAATTCAATATTTACAAAAATAATAACTTGAAAAATTAAAAATAAAAAAAACAAAATTCTTTACAAATATCTTTATTTTATTAATCCAATTTTACTTTATAAAGCATTTTTGGTTTTAAATATCACAAAAAGAATGTATATTAGAATAGTTTATTATATTAATACTTTTTCAAAACTATTTTACTCCTAAATATAATTATTATTAATCTATATAATATTAAGGTAATATATATATTATTTTAATAAAACTCCTATTTTCCCATCAAATTTTATTTAATATTATTATTTAAATATAGAATATAGATATTTGGAAAAACAAATATCTAATTACTTTAATCAAATATTCAGTATTAAAAAAGATTATATAAATAATATTATTAAAGAAGGTAATATAATATTAAAGATTTAATATATATATAATTATATTACATTAACTATTCCTAATTTCGATTTTAAAAAGCCTTTATCTTTTATTCTAAATTTATTAATATATTATAACAAATTTATTTTATTTCTAAACAATATTAAATAAATACCAAAAAGCTATATTAAACAAAGATCAATATCAATTCAACTCAATTACAATTTCAAAAAAAATCCAAATCTAAAATTTAACAAAAAAGACTTTATGTTTGTAATATTATTAATTAATATAAAAATACTTTTTATACAAAAACTAATTGAATTAAAGATTGATTTTGATTATATGAAAGTTATACTATTTTGCTTTATAAATTTAATTTGAAGAGAATTAGAAATTCAAGAATTTATAAGAGAATACTTTACTTCTTAAAATATTTAGAAAAGTAGATTTTGTATTTTTATATTTATTTTAATCTTTATTAACATTTTTGAATTATTTTATAATACACAATAATTATTAATAAGGTTTTATTATATACTAACTGTATTAAATACAAATAATCAAACTCAAAAAAACAATATACTTTTAATTATATTAAACCCTTATAAAAATAATTTTAAAGATATAGTTAATACTATGAAATAATTGAAATATTTTGATTAAAAGGTTAATATAAATATTAATAATATTAATATAAAAGTTTATATTTTTTGTATTTATTATATTAAGGATATACTATAACAATAAAGGAATAATAATATAAAAACATAATATATAACAAAGGATTATTAATTTTATTTAACAATAAATAAAGAATAAAGAGATTTTGATTTTTTTATATAAAATAAAAAACGGTATTATTTTCAAATAATAAATTAGCAGAAATATTTAAAAAAATTAAAGTATAAAAGTGAAAAAGAAGTATATATTAGAAAATAAGGTATATTTATAAAGAATCCTTTATTATATAATATATTATTAATATTGAATATATTATTAATTCAATTTATAAATACTATTTATATTAAATATAATAGGATAATAAATATAATATATAAAATATTAATTAATATTATTTTTATTTTAATAATGAAAAATCGTTATATATAGTGTTTTTGTTATTTTCCTTTCCCATATAAATAAAATCGTTTTTAATTATCTATTAATTATTTAAAACAATATAGTTTATTTAATTATACTAAATAGGGAGTAATTATTCTTATACTACTTAAATCAAATAATTAATTTATAGTTTTTATAATTTAATCAGATTTTTTAATAATTTTAAAAAAATATAATCGTAAACCAATATCATTTATTATATCATGCTTTACAACTTTTGTATAAAGTAATATATTAATTATATTATTTAACTTTTAAACTATAAAGAAAAATAATAAGGTTATTTTTAATATTTTTTATATTTGAAAATAATTCTAAGAATTATATATAATAGTTATTAAAAATATTAATATTAATCCTTGAAAAACAATAATATTTGGAAAAGTAGCAATATTTAAAAAAGTAATAACATTTAAAAGAGTAGTAATATTTAAAAAAGCAATAATGTTTAAGAAAACAATAATATTTAAAAAAGTTATTACTTTTAATAAAATAAATTAATTTAGTATTTTAATAAAAAATATATTAATTATTATGAATGTATAATAATTTATTAAATCAAATTTAATTCTGATTAGTTTATTAATTGATATACTACTTTCTTTATCAATTCTTATTAAAAAAATATTTGAATTAAATATTAAAAAATCTGTTCAATATACTTTGAATATAAATAAACCAAATATATATATTGATTTATATTATAATAAAACTATACCAGAATATACATTATAGGTTAATATTAATATTTTAAAAAAAAAAAATAAATATAAATATAATTCTTGATTTTATTACCTATTTATTTAAATATTTATTTACTTATATATAAAGAATTTAAAAATAAAATATATATAATAAATTATTATTATATAGAATGAGATTTTTTTTTAAAAAAGTTGAAACAATTAATAATTCAATTATTATTATTAAATATATTTAAATAAAGCAATCCAAATTTAACAAATCAATAAAAAGATCTTTATTAATATTATCCATTGCTTTTCCAAAAGATTATAACAAAAAATAATAATATAAATACTATTAAAAAAAAAATATATAAAAAAAAAGATAATTATAATATCTTTGGTAATCCTAATTATACCAAACCCACTACAATTTCCTATATCAAATCAAAAGATATTTGTTTTGTTTTATAATTATTTAATTATACAAAAGAAATAAATACTACTTTTTTGAAAGGCTTTAAAGTAGTTTACATACAATTATATAATTATATAAAAATATATCACCTTAACAAAAGTAACTTGCAATAATATAAAAAGATTACATATACCAATACATATGTTGTTTTTTATTCTTTATAATCAAAATTTGTTTTTTTATATATATCTTTTTGATTTTTATTAAGTTTTATATTTATTTTTTTATATTTTTTTTTTTAATTTCAAAATAATAAATATTTTATAAAGTTATTAATGTTTTTATTTTTTTTTAAATAAATTAAATTTTATATAATTTATTAGTTTTTTATTTTTATGTTATTTAGAACTTTGAAATTCTATTTTAACTTTTTAATTATACTTGTTAATCTTATTTATTATACAGGAAAATATAATGTTAAATTATTTATAATATAAATGATTTTATTATATATTGGGATTTAATTATAAAAGTTTGATATATTAGATAAATTATAAAACTTTTTATACATCAATTAATTAATACTTTACAAATCTTCTTTTATATCCATAAAATGTTTTATATTGAATTATAAGAATTAAATTTTGATTTTTTAATATTTGAGTTATTAAATACTATAAAACACATATTAATTAGATTATCAAATATTATTCTTTAAAATATATATATAATATTATTAATTAAAAAAACATTTATAAAATATAATTGAATAAAAATTAAATTTATATAATAAATTAATAATTTAATAGTTTAATGGTTGGTGGTTCAATAATCAATAATCAATGGTTAGTAATCAATAATTTAATAATCAATAATTTAATAGTTAATAATTCAATAGTTCAATAGTTAATGGTTAATAATCAATAATCAATAATTAGTAATCAATGATTAATAATCGGTAGTCTATAATCTATAACTAACAGGTAGTGGTTAAAATAACTAATGATTAAAGTAGTTAATAATAAATAAATAGTGATTAGTAATATAATAAAATATAATATATAGTTTTATATTTTTTAAATTGTTTATTATCTTATATAATTTAATTATATTATATGGTTTTATATTTATACACAGTTTTATACTTATACACTATTTTATATTTGTATATAATTTTGTATTTGTACATAGTTTTATATTTGTACACTATTTTATATTTATATATAGTTTTATACTTGTATACTATTTTATATTTGTATACAATTTTGTATTTGTACACAATTTTGCATTTGTATATAATTTTGCACTCATACACAGTTTTGTATTTGTATATAGTTTTGTATTTGTATATAATTTATATCTATACACAATTTTATATTTGTATATAGTTTATATTTGTATATGATTTTATATTTGTATTTAGTTATTATATATACACATTTGATATTTATATACAGTTTTATATTTATACACAATTTTATACTTATTTACAATATAATATTTTTTATAAAGTATATATATACATTATAATATTTCTAATATTAAAATATTTCTAATTACTATATAAATTATATAATATAGTTTTTTTTGCATACACCATATAGACACAATATCAATTGCATTATTATATAAGCATCCCTACACTATCAAGTTATTATATTTTCAAACCAGCGATCTTCACTAAGGTATGCACTGGATCGGATACTTTGGGTATAATGAACAATAAATAGTATTCGATAAGGAGAAAAAGAATGAATTAATAGATCTATTTCCTATATAAATTAAGCTAACTAATCAGGCTTGGTATTATATACTTATTTTATAATATTATTCTCCTCTTTATAATTATTGTTCTTAATAATCTTTGTTTATTAAAATATCTAATAATAATAATTCCTATGCTTTATACAATAATTAATATTTATATTTATAAATAAAAAAAGGGAAAAAAAGAAAAAATAAGTTTAATTTCTTTTATTATTTATATTTTAGTTTTATTTTTTTAAGAAAATACTTTAATATAATTATAATAACAATTTCTTTTTGAGTTTATATTCTTTATTTTACTTTTATTATAGATATATATTTTATTATGTTTTTTTTCTGATTTAATATCTTTTATATTTTATATATATATATTATAGATTGTTATATCTTCGATTAAATAAAGCTTATCTATTATATCAATTTTATTAATATAGATTAAATTACTATAAATGTTAAAGATTACTATTATTATTATTATAATACTTAACTTCAATTTATATATTTATATACATATACATACTAATATTAATAATATAAAGATCTTTTTTATAAGATTTATATAATAATTTACTATTTAATTTTATATTATTGAAAATTGTAAAATGTATTAAGTATATAATTTAATTCAAACCAACCAAATTATTATTTTGCGATTAGCAAGATAATAACTTGTAATTAATTTTATATTATAATTAATTAAAATAGTACAAAACCAATTTACATAAATAAAATATTTAATCAATTTAATAATATTATTCTATATATATTGAAAACGTGTATTTACAAATCTTATTTTCGGATTTAGAATACTTAAATATATTTTCAAGAATATATTAGTTTTAGCTTTTTAGTAATTAGATTTTTGATTAAAATTTATTTCTATAAATGGTTTTTTTGCTTTTTTAACAAATCTTTTTTTTGGATTAAATAATAATCCTTAATTAATATTTAACATTTTACTATAATGTTTTTAATATTCTTTTTTGGAAATTTTGGTTTATTTTTAAAATAAATAGTTAAATTCTAATTTGTAGCGAAAATTTCTCGTAAAAATTTGTTTTTAGTCTATTTTGTATGTTTTTGCATTAAATTTAATAAATTATTTACTTTTTTCGCTAAATTATTTATATTTTAATTTGTTAATTTACCTATTATATATAAGATATATTAATTAAACTTTGCATTTTTGTTGTTTTTTTTTTATTGTTTTTTTTTTAATTAGTTTTATTAATTTAATTTTTAATATTTTTAACTTTATTTAATTATTCTTTAGCTTTATTTTTATCTACTTTAACTTTTGTTATTTACAATAGATATTTATAATTATTATTTTTATCCAGATTCATAATATTATTATACTTATACAATAATAATTCTTTTATTTCTATATTATTGTTTAAATAAATATCATTTTCTTTTCAATTTATTTTGTTATTGCTCACTAACAATTCTTTTAAATCCTTAATCTTTTTTTTAATATACTTATAAATTGGCTTTAATTGTTTTATAAATTTGGTTTTTTTAATAAGGTTTCTTCTATAAATTATATTAAATGCTGATTTATCTTGTTTTTATATACATTTAGTATACTCTTTATATATTATAGTTTATTTTAAATATAATAGTTAGATTAATATTATCTCTTGAATTACTATATTAATAATATTAAATTTTAATGGTTTTTTTCCATTACTTTTTGTATTTATTTTAAACTTTTTTATTATAGCGATATATATCATTATATTTGTTAATATAATTTTAATTTATTTTTTTTGCCTTTTAAATGTTTTTTTAATTTTATTAACTACTTTTTTTTATAATCTTTTTAAATTTAAATCTTTTAAACATTTTATTATTAACTCTTATAAAACCCAAGTATTATTAAAAACTTAATATAATTATACTTTGAATGGTTTATTGTTTTCATTCAAAATTACTTTAAATCTTTTGAAGTTTATTATTATTATTACATTATTTGTTTTTTATTATATTAATAATAATAATAAAGAATATTAAAAATAATAATAAATTTATAGGATATAAATTGTTTTTATTTTATTATAATAATAATAATAATAATAAGGTTTAACTTTGTTTCAATTTTCTTTTAAAAATATAAAATAACTTCTTATATATTTTTATATTTTTTACTTTTATTATATTTTTAATCTTATTAAAAATAAAATCTATTTTGATTTATTATTAATTTAATTTTTTTAATAAGTTTATTTTATTATTATTAATCAATATAATAAATATATATAAAACTATAAGTTTTATTACTATTTAGTTTATTTATTATTATACAACAGGTTTTATTAATTATTAATATTATTTTATTTTAACTATATTTTTATTATTTTAACTTTATAGTTTAAATAAATGTCACGCAGAGGGAATCACCAATCAGGGAGCATGAATAAAAGTAAGTAGGAAGAGACTGAAATTGCTACAGCTTGCCCCTGATCTTTTGGATCCTAATGGTTCTTATATACAGGGCATTAAGCTGATCACTACTAAATAAGGAATCTTATATTACACCCCATTTATAATTAAGTATATTAATAGTAGAATGAAATAAATGGGTTTGTAGTGATCGGTATAAATAAGACGGAAAACTCGGTAAATATCGGATTTCTATAATATAAAAATATAAATTTTTTTATTTTATTTTTTTTTTCTTTTTTGTAAGTATTTTTAGGTATAATGACTTTGATCTTTTTTTTTCTTAATAGTTATTTGTTAATATAAAAGCATTTATGTTATTCCTTTTAAAAGATTTTATAGTTTTTTTTAAATCAAATTAGATTTGTTTTATTAGGAATAAATGTTTTTAAATATAAAAAAAGTTTTTTGTATTTTAAATTATTATTTTTAGGTTTTCGAATATATTAAGCAAATATTTATTATAATTTATATATATTTTAATTAAAATAAATTAAATTAATTTTATTTAATAATAAACTACTATTAATTGATTTTTATAATATTAAAAGATATTTTATAGAATAAATTCGAAATAGTTGTTAAAATTTTATATTAATTGTTTTTCTTTTATTTTAATATTTATTATTTTTAAATTTGTTTTTAATTTAATGTTTATTAATCTATATTATTCAAATAACTAATTTTTTAATAAAATCTAATTCTAGAATTTCTTAATAATTACAATATTATTATAAAGTTTTATTAATTGGATTTTTTGTTTGATAAAGCTAAATATATAGTTTCTAATTAAAGCAATTTGTTTTTCTAGATCCTAAATGCTTTTTAATATTAAATAATCTTTTATTTTTATAATTTATAGTTTAATATTGGTTTTTTTACTTTTTAAAATACTGAATATCTTTATCCTTAATTTATCCTTAATAAAATAAATATTTGTAATAGTTTTATTATTTATATTATTTAAATTTATAATTAGTTTTTTAATATTTGTTGAAAGTTGTTTTATTGCTTTTAATTTTATAAAAGCGATTTATCCTTTTTTTTTTTTTTAGGTTTTTATGATTTTAAGAATTAACTTCGATTTATAATTGATTTCGTTAATCTTTTTTTTATAATTAAGATCTTTTTTTTTTTTGTTTTTTTTCTTTTAATGCTTTAATTTTTCTTTTTTGTTTTGTAATAATAATTTGCGAATTTTTCGATATATTTAATTTCAATAATATTTTATATTAATTATTTGATTTAAAGTTTTATTGAATATTTATATATATATGTAATTAAAAGTATATCTTTAAATTGTTTTATTATTCCAGACTTTTTGTTTTTCATATTAAATTTGATTTTAGTATATCTACAAAAAAACTTTAGAATAAACTTAAAGATAATTTGTTATAATCGGAAAATTAATTATTTAAAGATTTGATTTTGCTTTTTTTTTATTTAACAATATTTTTAATATATTATTAAAAAAGATATTTTATTCTTAGTTTTTTCCCTAAAATTTTGATATTTTTAAATATTATAATAACGTATTTTCAAATTATTTTTTATTATCTTTTTTTTTAATTATTTTAATTTATTTATTATTATTTAAATAAAAAGGTTTTTTTTAGAATAATTAGTATTGTGAATAATTTTGAAAATTAGAAACCATTATTTTATAATTGTTTAAATAAATTCTTTAGATTTCTTTGTGTTATAATTAATTTGGTTTAATAATTGATATAAGTTTAATGGTTTTTCTATTATTAATACTTTTCTTTAAAACTTCCTTTAAAATCATTTAGATTTATTTTTAATAGGATTTTAATAATGCTATATTTTATTTTTTTATTTTATATCAATATTCCATTTATAAATAAAAAATAGATTTAAAAGATTAAATATATTATTATAAATATATATTGAATTAAATATTTTGAGTATAATAAATAATAAATAGTATTCAATAAAAAAAAAGAGAATGGATTAGTAGATCTACTTTCTATATAAGTTAAGTTAATTAGTTAGGCTTAGTATCACGTACTTGCTTTATAACAAAAAGTATACTATTAAAATAATTTTCAATGCTTTATTACATTAATAAAACTAAGTATTTATATACTTATAAGTATAATTATTCTATTTAATTTAAATTAAAAAGTATATATTAAAATATACATTTATAAATGTTACTTTTCAAAATAGTTTTAATTTTAATAATAATAATAACATACAAATATTATTTTTAATTTTTTATTAGTTTTGTTTTTGTTGGAAATAGCCATATATAGTAAACTAGAAGGCTTATATTAATACTTTTAATAGTTTTAAACTTATTTAAACTTATTAATATTAATTTATTTAATTTTAATTTAAAACTAATTTTGTATTTTGAACTTTTCATTTTTAAAAACAAAAATATAAACAAAAATATAAACAAAAATATTAAAACTATATAATAAAAATAACTTTAAAATATAATAAAACCTGATTAAAACTTACGTTTTAATATAATATATTTTTTTAATAATAATAGTTTACATTTATATTTCATTTTTAATAAATATAAAAACTTTTACTATTAAACCAAACAGGCCTTTAATTCACTTTACTTCTCTTTGTTTTTTTCATTTGATTTTAATTTATTTGATTTTTTTTTTTTTTTTACTTTTTTTTACTTGGTTTTACTTTTATTCTTAATTTACTTTTATTCTTAATTTACTTTTATTCTTAATTTACTTTTATTCTTAATTTA
>NGKJ01000268.1:0-13793 GCA_002162495.1 Myriosclerotinia curreyana | reverse complement strand
TACTATTAATAATACTATATATTTTAATCAAAATCTGATTAAGAATACTTTTAAAGTATTATATATACTCAACTTTCCAAATATTTAAAAGATTAAGGGAAATAAAAGCAATAATAACACTTAATCTTTCTTTTAATTAATAATTTATACTATTAACAAAATAAAGGCAATCAAATCTATATATATTATATATTTGTTATTTGATTGAATATTTATTATATTTAATATAAATCTTAAGATTAATATATATATTAGTTTATATTATATTAAAAATATATTAAATCTAATAGATTACAAATACCATAATAGTTTTTCTAATATTTATAATATAATATAGAAAAATAAACCTTACAATTCTATAAATTTGATGAAGATTATACTATATATTATAAAATTGATAAAATAATAATTAATATCTAAAACTATTAAAAATCTTAATATAATATTTTAGTTTCTTTAAGGTTAACTTATAATAAATAAACTAACAGATTTGAATCCAAATTTATTTGTTAAAATATATATATACTTTAAAATCATAATTTGTTTATAGTTTAAAAAAATTAATTAATAAATATATAAATATTTAAATATTATATACCTAATTAATTCTTTATATCAAAATTAATTAATATATTCTATTATTATAATATTATACTTATCTTTATCTTCAAAATCCTTTAAAACTAATTGTATAATAATCTTATTTAAATTAAAAATATTTTTTAATAAAGTTATAAAATTAATAAAAATGTTTTTTTTTTTATATCTTTATTTAGCTTTAATTACTATTTCCTGAATTGTTTTTTTAAAGATTTTAAACTTAAAGATTAGACTTTTTCTAATTTTAAACTAATAAATACTTATATATCCTTCAAACTTTTGCTTTTAATTTAAAATTACTTTGAAGTTTTATCGCTTGTATTTATATCTTAAAAAAAAAGAATTAAGATTTTAAACCTTTTATTTCTAAATTGCTCTTCTAGTTATTTAAATCTTTATTATTTATTACTTTTTAATATTATTATTGTTTATATATTATTGATTATAGTTTCTAATAAGTTTAAATATATTATAACAAGATTTGAAAAGAATAATTTGTTATTAAAGTTAAATTGTTTAATTTTATCTTTATTGTTATTAGCCTTTATTTTACTTATTTTTTTTAATATAAATTCATTATTATTGTTTTACTCTATAATTTTATTATTATTATAAGATTATTGAATTATTTTTATTAAATCTGTAAATAGAATTTGGTATACTAAATATATATTTATTTGAGTATTATTTAAATCTTAATTATTTAAATAAATAGTATATTAAAAATCAATTCTAATATTTATAATTTCAATAAAAATAGTTTAATTAAGATTATAAAATTTATTAATTAGAATTAAATTGTTAATATTAAACAAAAGGTTAAGAATATTAAGATTGAAATCGATTTCAAAGTTGGTTTTTTTTATTTCAGATTTAGTATTTTAATAAAACTAGTTTTTATTTCTAATATTATTATTTTTGATATTGTTTTTATTATTATTTATTATTTGCAATATATTCATATTAAAACAAATAAATACTATTATAAGTATTTTATAATATATAGATTAATTTAATATAAATCCTTTTTTATTAAAAGTTTTTATTATCTTAATAAAAAATATTTAGTTGATATAGCCATTAATAATACAATTTTCTCCTTAATTAGTATTTAATATTTTATTCTTAAAAATTAATATTCAGTAATATATTAATTAAACTTACTATTAAATAGTTTTTACTTACTTTTATTTTTTTATCTTATTATTTTAATCTATAATATTATTAATTATAATATTTTCTTAAAATATATTAATATATTTTTTTTTTTTATAAAATTTCTTCTTTGCAAATCCTATTTAATAATAACTTTTTCTAATTAATATAATAATTATAATAATCTGGATTATAGTTTTATAAATTATAAAAATTATATTATTTATAATTAAATATTTATTTCTTATTTTAATAATAATATCTACAAACTTTTTTTAATTCCTTAAAAAGATAAGATTTATTTTGTAAAAACCTAGATTTTCAAAAAGGTATTTTATATATTATTATATAATTATAATATTATTAAATCTTTTTATTAAAAAAAAATTTAAAGATAGAAGGTTATAAGATTATACAAGATATTTCTTATACTTTTTAATAAGAAAACTTATAGTAAAATGTATTTATTTATTAAACTAGGATTTTATAAGATCTTTAATATTAATAATAATAATTAAAAGTTATAAAAATATAATAAAAAAGGTTTATTTTATAACTATAATCTTTTGTTTATAAATGTAATATATTTTATCTATTTTCTCCCTAAACTATCTTTTGTATATATATATATTTATAAAAAAACGATTTTTTTACTAAATGAAGTTTAATTCAAATTCACCAAATTCTTCTAACTTTTTCTTATAATTGTTTTAAATATACTTCTTTCAAAACCGTAATATAATTCCTAATTTAATAAACAATATTAATAATAGTATTAATAAGATTTCTTCTTTTTTGAAAAATATAAGAAATAATTAATTAATAAACAATATAATTTCTTTAATTTGAATTAAATAATTAAATATTTAATAAGAAATACTAAAATCCTAGATTTTTGTTTAATAAGAAATTAATAAAAAATAAAGGATTTTATAAACAAATATTCCTTTACTAATATTAAATATAAAAAAGACATTATTATCCTTCATTCTTAACTACTTTAATAATTAATATATTAGTTCTACAATAACGCTTTTTATCTCCGATTGTAATATATATCTACTAATAAGAATTAGAAAAGTATTTAAAACAAAAATATATAATTTAATGCTTTTCTTATCTTAATTAAATAGAATAATATAAACCTAAATTAAATTTCCTTAAAAATCT
Organism: Myriosclerotinia curreyana; assembly: GCA_002162495.1. Taxonomy (NCBI): domain Eukaryota; kingdom Fungi; phylum Ascomycota; class Leotiomycetes; order Helotiales; family Sclerotiniaceae; genus Myriosclerotinia; species Myriosclerotinia curreyana. The sequence continues at coordinate 10,868 of NGKJ01000268.1, read as the reverse complement.
TTTTTAATAATATTTAATATTATTAGTTTAGCAAATTAAAGGATATAATTAGCTAATATTTAAATGTTTGAATAATCGTTTAACTAAATATCTTTATATTGAATTACAAAATAAAGAACTTTTTTTATAAAAATTTTAAGATTTTTAATTTGTTTCTTTGCTTTTAACTTAAAATACAATGTTTTCTTGATTTTATTAATAATTACTACTCTAATATTAACGCTTATAGAATCGATTTTATATCTATATTAAGCTTTAAATTCATTTATTTCGCTATGAATATAAATGTATATAATTGGTACTTCTATTGTATCCTTTAATCGCATATTTATATTATAAAGATATTAATAAAAATAAATGGATTTAATACTTTTCAAGTTTGTGAATTTTCTTGATTTGATTTTAACGTTTATAATATATATATTTATATATCCTATATCCAAATCTAATAATATTATTTTATAAAGTTTATTAAAGGGAAGGTAATTTTATAATATAGCTGAAATATAATATTTTAAACTTAATTTAATCTTTTTTAATAATAAAATATTCTAATTTTAAGTTATTTTTGATATTTGGGAGAGGGAATATATTTATTATATAAAATAAAAAGATTAAGTAATTATATTTATATATAATATAAATTAAGAAGATTTAATAGTATAATACTCCAATTCATACGTTTTCAAAAGTATTAATATTAATAACAAAATTTTTCTTTTTTATATTAATAAAGTAAATCAAGGATAATAAAGTATAATAGTTATATTATATAAAACAAATGTTTTAAAAGTTTATAAAAATAAAGAAACTATAGTAAAACTAATAAATAATGTTTTAATACAAATAAAAGGTTATTAATTACAATTAGTAAAATAAAAACTTTTAATATATATCGCAAAATCCAACTAATTCTTATAATTATAATAAAACAAACTATTAACGTTTTTAATATTATGATTAAAAGGATAGTATTGTTTTAGAAAAAATAATATTTTTAAAAACAAATGTATAATTAAATGATTTGGTTAAATTAAACTTCATTTTTATTTATTATATTACATTTTAACTTTTATATATTTAAACTGATTTCCTAAGATAGTTTAATTTTATATATTAAATAATATGTAATAAAAACCGAAACATTTTTAATATCTTCTGAAAAACGTTTTAATCTATATAACTATTACGATTTCAATTTTAAGGAATAATTTTAAAAAAATATTATTTTATAGATCCAAAAATATATGAATAAATATGTTTATTATAAAAAGGAATTTTTATTAGCATTAAGATTTTAAAGATATCTCAAAAAATCCAAAAAGTATATAGTTTAACAATTTATTATTATAAATGAAAATGCTGATAAACCGATTAAAAAATGAATTAATAATTTTAATTTATATAGAGTTAATAGTATTACAAAATCGTTTAATAATATTAACAATAATCTTTCTAATTCCAAATCTAATAGTAGATTATATTATACTTTTAATCTTATTTCCATGATTTTAACCTACAAAAAACAAATATTATATATAAAAAAAGAAGGTTTTAATAATAATATAATAAGAACGTTTTAAAAGCTCAGTTTTTTTATTATTAATAATATTTCGCTTAAGATAAAGAAGCTATAAATAAAATATAATAATAAAATGCCTTCAAAACTTAATGTTTATTATTATTAAATAAATAAATAATCTAATAATGTTAAACTATTTGTTATTACCCTTAAATAAATTTATAATTTATTTGTAATCTGTATTATTATTTAAAAAGAGAAGCTTATTTATAAAAGATTTTTTATTAATACTATAGTATAATTAGCTTTCCTGGATCCCTAGAATCTATTGAAATTATTAAATCTACATCTTTTTATATTAACAAATAATATCTTCATAATCCTGAACAATCTAATATATATATATAAAATAAACAATTTGCAAATTATAATTACCCTAAAATATTCTTAAACTTAACTATATTTTGATATATTCTTTATATATTAGCTTTTTAAACTTAAAGTTTTAATTAATAATCATAAATAACATAAAAGGCTTATTAAGCATTATTAGTAAAATAAACAAAAAGATTTTTGCGATCTTTTTAAATAGCCTTAATAATATAAAACTTTTTTAAAGTATTTTGAATAGAAAAACAAAATTTAAAGAAATCGACTTATTGTTTAAAAAAGGATTTACATTTATAATAACTTTTAATAATATTATCAATTTATTTGAAAACTATTTTTATATAATATAAACATTTAAAAACAACTTTCTTATAATATTGAATTTTACTATATCTAATATAACTAAAGTTTATTCAAGAATTATATCTATTAGATTAAATAAGTTTATTAAAATAATATAATAGAAAGATTTGTTTAACTGGTTTTTTATATTTTTTAAGATAACTTTTAAAAATGAGTATATAAATAATACTGTTTCTTTATAAATTGAATTATTAGATTATATAATAGAATAAATATATAAACATTATAAATAATCAAAAAAAGCAATAGATTTATATAAGGAATTTTTGTTATCGTTTACTTTATTAAATTAGATTTATTTATATAAAAAAAAGCAAAAAAAGGTATTTAGGCAACATTTCCGAAATTATTATTCTTTTCAAATCTTATATAAACAATAATATAATAAAAATAAAAAGCTTTAAAAGAAAATTTAAGAAACTATTTAATATATAAATTAACAAATTAATAAATAATAAAATAAAGTATTTTCCTAATAATTAGAATTTCCTTATTCTATATAATTCTTTTTATTTATTAAATATTATTTATAAAACTTCAAAGTTAAAAAAAAAAAATGAATTAAAGTAATTAAAAAACTATTTTATATATTAAATATATTTTTTATTTATTTTATATAAATTCGATATATTTCCTTTATTATTTTAGCTTTTTATATGATTATAACTATAAATAAATCTATAATAATTATTAGAGTTAATTCCGAATATTAATAATATCGGGATTAAACTATTAGGATTAAATTATTAAATCCTGTTATATTATTAATAGGAATACTAAATGAGCTTTATACTTAAAATTGTAAAGCAATTCTTTTTGATTATATATTTAATATAGCTCAGTATTAAACTTAATTATTTGTTTTAACTTAATGCTTTTAATATTAATTATTATTTATTTAATTATATATTTATTATTACTATTATAAAAACAAATCAATTTTATATCTAAAAGTATTCCTTTTATTAGTTCATTTTTAATATAGTAAAAAAAGAATAATTTAAATATATTTTATATTATTTATTATTATTATATAAGTTAACTTTATTTTATAATTATTAAAAGAATATGTAGTAAAAAGAATGTAGCTTTTGTACAAGTAGATAAGTCAAACTTTCTTTTATAATAAATAAATATTGTTTTTCTTTATAAAATTATCGTTTTTTGATATCATATTATATTTTATAATTAAAAAAATAAATTTGCTTGTTTTGTTATAAAATAGAATTGGTATAATTACTTTTTAAGTTTAATAAAATATTATATCTGAATTGCTTTTAATGTTTAATATAGAAGAGTATTATAAATCTTTTTTTACAAGCAATTACTTTTTTTTATATTAAAGATTATTTAGTTTTTGTTTAATGTTTATTACGCTAAAATTCTCTTTTTTTATATTACTAACTATATTTTCGAATATATAATAATATTGCAAATATTTAAAAACTTTGCTTTTTATACTTTGGAATATATAATAGTATTATTAGGAATTGAAATATCCGTAAATTTTAAGTTTTTAAAGTTAATATTAAATGATATTAAAGAAGTAGAGGGATAACGATAATGATTATTAATAGATATTTATAAATGTTTAATATAATCTTAAGATTATATTATATTTATTTTAAAGTTATAATATTGTTTAAAATGATGTTTTATATTAAATTAATAAAATAGTATTAAATTGTAATTAATAGGTTTTAAAAAGATTTTTTGTTGTTTTATAAATCAGAATTTGTTATCCTAATTATTTAAATTAAAAGTATTATTATTAGAATGTTTAATATTATTAATATTCTTGTTAATATTTTTTTGTTATTACTATTTTTATTCCCATCTATTTTTTATATATATATTATTGTTTATTACTATTTCTTTATATTATTATTTCTTTAACTAATTTTTATTATAATTATAATAATAAAACAGAAGGTTATACTTAAACTTTAAAACAGTTTTTTGTAATTAATATTAAGTTTTAAATAGATTAATAAATAGTTAAACTTTTGCTTTTTTTAGAGTTTCATATAATATTAAATTTAAAATCCAATCTATTAAATAATATATTTTATTATTAATTTGCTTTTTGCTAATAATATTATAAAATTCATATTTATAACTAAAAACTCATATAAAATAAATACAACTTCGAAATCAATTATTAGTAATTAAGCTAAAACAATATTATATTAAAAAAGAATAATCTTTCTTCTTTATACTTTTATTATTATAATTAATATTGGCAATTTTCGAATTACTTTAATAAAATATTTTATTAATAAATAAAGTTAAAATATACTTATTATCTTATATAAAATTAAAAGAAAAGGGTTTTTCATTAATATTATAATATACGAAATGTTTAATTAAAATAATATTAATATTATTTAAGTTAATAGATTTATTTAATAAAAAATTATTTTCAAGTTTTTAAAATATTATTATATATAAATAAAAGGATATATATATTTAAACTATATATAATAAATCTAAATCTTCCCATTTTCAATTAATAATTCTTAAATATATTTTTCAAATCACTTTTATTAAAGAACTTTTGAATATTACTATTATTTTTAAATAATAATAGAATTTCTATTATTCATTAAAATATATTCAACAAAAAAAGAAAAAAAGGAAAAAAGAAGAAAAAGAAAAAAAAAGAAAAAGAATTCATTTTAACTTTTACTTATTATACTTGATTTTCGCTTTAATCTATTAATTTTTTTGACAACAAATATCTTACTCTTTATGGATTTTAATATTAACATTAACTTTTATTTTATTACAAAACCAATTAAAAAAGTTATTGGAAAATATATTATTTCTATATCTTATATATCTTTGCTATTAGCTTTAGTTAAACTATTTATAATTAAAGATTTAATAATAAGACCAAGTTTAACAAAAATAAAATTAAAATCTTTAAAAAATAAATTAATATTAAAATTATAAATATTATCCTTTACTTTAAATATTAATTGATTTTTAATATTATTAGTTGTATAGTTTTAATTTACTTTTAAATTTAGATTTTTTGGGCTTTACTTTTGTTTTTGTTATAAGCTAATTTATATTAAAAGTTTTATAAATCTAAATATTAGATTTTCTTGATTTTTAAATATATGAATTTTTTTTGTTAAACAACTATTTTGTAAATATATAAATATAAAGAATAATTTTTAAATAATCCATTTTGGAAAAAAGTATTAATAAAAGAAAATAAAAATATGAAATAATAATTTAAACATTTCTGATTTTTTTGCAATTCAGGATTAATTATTGCTTTTATATATATAACCTTTATTATTCTAATATATAAAATCAATTTAAAATTCAAGCTTTTTTTTTTTTAAAACTAGTTATTTGTATTTTCTATTATTGATTTTCTAAAAGATGATAAGGTTATATACAAGAACCTAATTAATTAAACTTTATATAGTCTTAATAGATATTCAATTCAATATTAATTGAATTAGATTATTAATCCTATCTTGCCTTTCTATAGTTTCTAAAACTATATAATTATTAGAAAACAAACTAGTAAAATAAAAGATAAAAATAAACAAAATTCTGAACCTTTAATTTATAAATATTGTTATTTATACAAACTAAATCTATATATAATTATTTTACTATAATATTATAATAATTATAAAAAACTTATTATTGTAATTATAAAATCTTAGAAATTTATATTTTCTATTTTTATAATAATATAATTCTTAATTAATTTCTTAATTTTAGATTTTCTATATTAATTTGTAAAGATTATAAAAAAGAATTAAAAGCAAAACTAAAAAAGAAAATATTTAATAATAGTTTTATATACTAGTAAGTTCTTGGATATAATAGAATTTTAGGATTTTTATAAATAAAATAAAGAAGTATATCTATAAAATAAAATCAATTGAATATTTAATAATGAAGATAAAGATTAATAATATATTAATAATTAAATGTTAAATAATATCGGCGATATCGAATTTAATTAAATATAAATAATTAATAAGAGGCTATAAATATAACTATATAGATAGAGAATTGAAGATAAATTTATTAAAACTTAAAGCAAATTAAAAGATTAATTGAAGTTTTGAAAAGGCAATTTAAGGATAACAAAATAAATAATTAAACAGTTAGGTTTAATTATAACATATTAGGAGAAAAAATATCTGAAAAAATAAAAATAAGAATAGAAAATTAATAATTACAAATAAAATTCAAAAACAATTAAAGTAATAATAAACCTAATTAACTTCTTATTTCGGATTTTTAATATTAATTAATTAAAGTTTAAATAAAGAATTTAAAATAGAGCTTTTAAATAAAATTAATAAGAAACTTTTTTTTTAACTTATACTAAATAGAACAAAAAAAATACTATAATACCAAATTCAGTTAAAAGTATATTATAAGTATAAGATATAATAATATATTAGTAAATGAAAAACAAAAAAGAATTTACAAAAAGCAAAATGTTTATTAAGATTTAAATAGAAAATATAAGAATAGGTAATTGAACTAAAAGAAATCTTAGTAGTAATATATTTAGAAAATAATATTTGAAATGATAAATAAAGGAAGAAGTAATTTAAATATTTCTTATAATCTTATAAATTAATTATAAAGTAATATTTATAATATTTAAAAGATTAATTTATCAATAAACCTATATTTTTGCTTTATCTTATAATATCTTTAAATCTAGATTTAAAAATTGTTTTTTTAAATAAACTGTTTTTGTAAATTAATGACAAATTAAACAAAAGAAAAAAATAAATAATACTTTTAAGCTTTTAAAAAGAATTTAAATTATATTACTTTTATATATTGAATTTGTATACTACCTTTTTACTATTATATTTTATTAGTTATAAAACTATTATTATTATAATAATTTTATAAGTTTGTAATAAATTTTTTATATTCAAAAGGTTATTGCTAAACAATTAATTTTAGAAGGTAAAATTAATAAAAATTTTAAAGAAAAAATGGAAAGAATTTTTTATACTAATATAAAAAAAATGTTAAGTATTATGAAAAATTAAAGCTTATTAGATAAAAGTAAAAGAGTATACTTATAATCTAAAGTTAATTAGATATTGGATAATAATAATGAGTATAACAATATTGATTTTAGTTGGGTATGGATTATGAATAGAAAACTAAGATTATATTTTATAGATAAGGATTAAAAGAAAATTCAATAAAGATTAAGAGTATAGTAAAAGCTTTATTAAAAGCTTTAATAAGAAATTTAAGGGTAATATAATAGGTATTTAAATAGAGAAGATGTTTAACTATAACTTTTCTCAAAATTAATAATATTTAGAATATAAATGGAAAGAGAAAATGAAGAGTTAAGAGAAAAGTTCAAAAGATATTAGGGCAACAAAGAATATTAAAAATAATACTAGATTTATATAGAAATCTACAAGGATTAAAAGCTAACAGTTATACATTAAATTGTACTATAACAGTTAACGGATTACATAAAGAATTCCTTGTTCAGGAAGCTGCGATTTCCTGATATAGAATCACCAATATTAATAATACTAAAGTTAACTTTTTATTTAAGAATACCTTTAATAATAGTTATTTAATCTATTGTTAATATGATAAAGAGTTTTCAGAAAGTAATTCAGTATATAATACTGAATTCTTATTCGTAATCTTTTTTTTATATAAATAGTAATAATAATAATAATATATTTTATAAATTACTAGTAAAGATAATAATAATAATTATAATAATAAAGATAAAAAATATAATAAAAATAATACAATATTTGTTTCTAATTTATGAAAAAATGATTCTTATGATTGCTTTTTAATATATTAAATATAAATGCTGGGAATAGGTGGTTTTCTAAATATAATTGGATATTATAAATAATATTTTCAGGATTGTAATTAATAATAAATAAAGCAGAAATAATATATTATAAATTTTGAAAAGTAAATAAAAAGTTTTTCGCATTTAAAAAGAATTTAGGGGATATTAATAAAATATAAGAATAAAAAATTCATAAAAATATTTAGAAAATTCGATATTTATTTTTGAATATAATTTTCTATAATTAAAATATATTTGAATAAGGTTTAATTTAAATAAGAATATTCTAATTAAATTATAAATTATTTTAATTTTATATAAAATATAACAATTTATAATATTATATTTTTATTTGAAATTCAAATAATTTACTTTATTTATTATATTTATTTTATAACTTTAAAGGTTATTTATATTTATTTATTTATTCATTATATTATTTCTTATTTCTCTATATATTTGTTTATTTATTTTATTCATTTTCTTTTTTAATTTATTTTTTATTAAGTTTATTATATTATATAATATATCCTTTTTAATATAAGAAAATGTAATTATAATTATTAATTTATTTTATTATTTTATAACAATAAAATTATTTTCAAAGTATTTAATCAAACTATGAATCTACTTAAAGACCTTTTTTACTTTTAAGTTTAAATATTAATTTTATTTATTTTTATTAGAAACAAATCTAAGATTTTAGTATTTCAAGAATTAATATTATTAAATACCAAGAAAAGATAAATTAGCAAAAGAGGTAATAAAAAGATTTATCTTTATATTAATTTATTAAATATATTCAGTAATAAGCTTATACTTATTGTAGATAATGATTTTCCTTTTAATAAAAGATTGATACTTTTATTTTTAGTAGAAAACTGTTATAAAATCATTAATATTGTATTTTCAGATCTAAAAAATGGTTTTAATAAAGCTTCTATTATATTAAAAATTATAAATAATCTTTATATTTAATTTTTATTATTATTTATTAATATATTCTATTTCTTTACTATTGATTTAGGAGATTTATAATTAATTGCTTGATGTTTAATATTCTAATTAGAAAATGATTAGTTTTTAATATTATCTTCAATTATTCATATTTATATTGTTATTATAGTTGAGTTTTTGGCTTTTAAATTCTATATTCAAAAAGATTTTTTTTAATTATTATATAAAAAAACTGAAAAGAATCTATTTTTTTATTTTGATAATGTTTAAATTATTATTTTACTATCTTAAACCTTTATTTTTTTAAAAGTTTAATATAAACGATTTAAAGAATATTTAATGAATATCTTGGATTAAATTCATTTAGTAAAAATCGAATCTAATATATTGTTTTTAAAACAATATTTTCTAGTATTTTTAAGTTAAATTAATTTATATTTTAGATTAAACTCTAAAACTTCTTTTAATTTCATCTAGAAATCATGAATTAATAATTAAATAATGTTTAATTTTAAAGATTATTTAATAAACTTTTTATTATTAATTAAAAATAACGAGTAATTAGAAAAGCTAATGATTCTATTTATTATCTTTAGTTTTTTATTAGATTATTATCTTTTAGATATATATTGTATATTTTATATAATATTTAACTTTATTTATTAATTTAATATAGTATTCGATTCTTTTAATGTTTTCTATATTCTTTATAAAGAAATATATTATTAAGTATACCTTAAATAAAAAAATAATAATAATTTATTAAATCTTTTATTATTATTAAAGTTTTTAAAAATGATTAAAATATTATTATAAAACCTTTTTGCGAAATTAAAATATTTTATAATAAATTTAATAATAAATTCTTATTATTAAATCTTATTTAGAACAATCTTGAATTGTCTTTTTATTCGCTTAAAAAATATTTATTTTATATATATATAAAAAACATCTCAATATAGTTTATTATATAATTATTTAATTTATAAAAACTATATTTGTGTATTTAGAAAACTAAGATTTTTTAATCTTTAGTTTTTTAAAGTTAATAGTTGCTTTTTTTATAGATTAAATATATTCAAAATAATAATTAAAACTTTTTTTTTAATAATTGAAATCTATATTTTAATTTTTAATAATAGTAGAATCCATAATATAATAAGCTTTTAATACCTTTAAACTTTATAAAATAGAATTAATTTATTTTATTTAGTTTAAGAAAATTTTGATATAGTATATAAAATAAATATTAATAATAACTTTTTTTTTTATATATTTATATTATTTACTATTTTAAGTATAATTATTATATTAAAACTTTATGTTATAGATTGGTCGATTAAAGAATATATCGAGAAAATCAAGAATTTTGCCAAATTTGTTTTTCAATTAAAATTTATATTATATATTCTTATATTTATCTTAAGAATTTTTGGGTTCTTAATATTTATATTATTTTTAATTTTCTATTTTATTAATAAATATTACTTAACTGATTTTTTTGAAAAAATATTATAAAAAGAATTTAATAAAAAAAGATTTATTTTAAATTGTTTATATACAATAGTAACTAATATTTGTATTAAAATTCTTATTATTATAATTTAAAATATCTTTATTTGCATATTTACGAATTATAATATAATTAGAATTAGGTTTTTAAAATACAGTAAATTATTTTTATTTAGTTTAAACTACAAATAAACAAAAAAGTATTAATTTATTTTTAAATTATTATATATTTCAATCAAAATATGGTTTAATATAAATGCTTTTTTGGAAAATATATATTTTTAT